>JAGDQP010027224.1:0-25191 GCA_022664845.1 Lepisma saccharinum
GGTTTCTTGAAAAATGTATTGGAAATGAACAGTCTGTTGGCTTCTGAGAATTCCACTAACTTCTCTCCTCTCTTGTTTCTTTTGCCAAATCCAAAGTTTCCCACTTTCGTGTCACTGCTCTGCTTGGTTCCTACTTTCGCATTGAAGTCTCCCATTACAATTTTGTAATGCGATTTGCTACTATCCAAAATCTTCTGAATCTCCTCGTATAGGTCTTCGACTTCCTCCTCCGGGTGCGAGGTTGTTGGAGCGTACACTTGTATAATTTCCATACTGTATCTCTTGTTAATTTTTATTACTACCCGTGCGATTCTATCTGAAATTCCTTCAATTTCTGTGATTCGTGACCTCAGGTCTTTATTAATTATAAAGCCAACGCCTGTCGCTTTTCCAGTTTCTGTTCCTTTGTAGTAGAACGTGTGCCCTGACGGTAGTTCCAACTGTTCTTCATTCTTCCTCCACACTTCTGATAGTCCTATGATGTCCCACTTAATCCTCTTAAGTTCATTCTGCAGTTCTTCTAATTTGTCCTCTCCTGCAAGTGACTTACAGTTGAGGGTCGCCACGTATAGGTCCGTTCGAGTTGCCGTGTCGGTGTCCTGGCAGTCTACAGTCCAAACCCGGGCATTTTGACCCTCTGACTTCCTGCAGGACTGACCGCTGCCGTTGCCAGCTGCATTCCGTCCTCCGGGTAATGAGGGCCTCCGAGGCTGTTTCCTTGCTTGTACCATCATATGTAAAGAAAGGAGGGGTGCTGACATTTGACTCACCACGCTGTCAGCTAATGCGGGTTGGTGAGCAGCCCATCCATGTTCGTTCGCCAAGCAGTTGCTTGGGTACTAACAGGCCCCACGACGTGAACGTATGGATTGGACATTAGGCGTCTACCCCGGTCGGTTCCCTTAAGTCTCAGCAAGAGGAATTAAGGGGTCTCCTCCCAGTTAGTGGCAGAAGCCTTTTGGGGCGACAGTCCCGGTTTCCCAGTCCTGTCCCGGTTTCCCGGCCATATATATATATATATAATACACAGCCATATTCAATCCACTACTGGATGAGGCCTCTCCAGGAGGGAGGAAGTGGTCTACTGCTCCCACGTTGACCGGACGTGTTGGGAGAGGAGAGCCGAAGCTCTTAAGTGTGATCGCTACCTCTTTATCCAGATAGCTCCCCAATTGGCTTCAGGACGCTGGGTGGACGCCGCACAGGCAACACCATCTGGAGTACTGCAACGGTCGGTCACCCGTCCAAGCACTGACCAGACCCAGAGCTGCTTGACTTCGGTGATCTCACGGGAACCGGTAGACCAGCTCGGCTAGGGCGTTATATATGGCAACGAGAAGTAGGTATTCCTAAAAGGAAGGAGGGTCTAAAACTTCCGTTCTCTCTCTCTCTCTCCCATATGTTATACCCTTCTCGAAGATTCAGGAGATAGAGGAAAACGGGAAGAGAAAAATAAGAAGTATAATAAAGGGGGCTCACAGTTCTCTCGACCTGTATTAAAAAAAACTAATAATAATAAGAAGAAGATATGACCTTTGTTTTTCTCTTTCCTTTTCTCCTTTTTCTTTACGAAAAATAACTTTTCTTGCATTTCTTTTCTTCTCTTATTTCTTATGTTCCTTTCCGTACCCTTGCTCCGACCAACTTCTCCCTTCGGGAGAAGTCTCATCTAGTTTATTTCTCCTCGTATCTCCGCTTCTTCTTTCTTCTTCTTCTTCTTCTTCTTCTTCAAGGAAAGAAAGAAGTGGAAGAAGCACGTAGGAAAAGGAAGATTATTTTTAATAAGGAAAGTTTCCCATCTAGAATCAGAAACGGAGACGGAAGATGATTAAGAAGGAAGAGAAAGGAAGAAGACGACGGTGGCCAAAGAAACCCTTTCCGAACCCTCCCCCCTGTGTACAGAATTCTTTACTTCCTTATCTTTTTTCTCTCGCCCTTCTTTGGTTTGTTTCTTCATTTCCGAGGAAAAAAAGAAAAGAAGAGAAATGAAAGAAGAGGAAAATTACATAATCGGGGTTTTCTGCCTTTCCATTTATCTCTCTCTATATATATATATATATACATATACATATATATATATATATATATATATATATATAGATAGATAGATAGATAGATAGATAGATAGAGAGAGAGAGAGAGAGAGAGAGCGAAATTTTTAAGTGCAAACGGGATAACCAGTTTCTTTCTTTGTGCACCTCCTAAGTATCTTAAGAGGGCTCCTCGCTCCAGCCCGGCAAAAGAAACAAAAGAGGAGAAAAGTTAGTGCTTTTTCCTTCTTCTTCTTTTTCTTAAGCGCCACCTGTAAAGAGAAGAACAATAGAAAGTGAATTTCTATTCTTATCTTCATGAAATCGACTCTACAAAGAGGCGACATGTTATCGTCTTCTTCCACTCTCCTGTTTCCGAAAAGTTACATGACAAAATCACTCATGAAATCCACCCTCGTGAGTCGATTAAGGGAGGTAAACTGCTTTCCTTGTCCTTGGAGAACGAGACCAAGACCGTTCACTTCTTCTTCTTTCTCTCAGTCTTTTCTCG
This sequence comes from Lepisma saccharinum, assembly GCA_022664845.1. NCBI lineage: Eukaryota > Metazoa > Arthropoda > Insecta > Zygentoma > Lepismatidae > Lepisma > Lepisma saccharinum. The sequence continues at coordinate 2,542 of JAGDQP010027224.1, forward strand.
AAAGAAAATATTTAAAAAAAGGGGGGTCTTTCTTTCTCCCACAGCCCCCTTCTCTCTCGGTCTCTTTCAACTGAGAATTTTTTTTCTCATCGCTTTATCTCTGTCTCTCTCTCTCTATCTCACTCACTATGTCTCGGTCTTCCCAATGGTCGCAGCCCCCAGTCAATCTTTTGAAAACTTTCTAGTAAAAAGTGAAAACAGTGTTCGAAAATTTGACGCCTGATCCAAATAAAACCTTTGTTTCATTCTCTTTCAGCTTTTTCTTTTTAGAGCTGCCCCTCCCCCAGTTCTTTTCCGTAAGGAAGAAAATAAGAGAGGACGTACGAAGAAGGAAAATAGAGCAGAAAAGAACTCCCAGCAAAAGGCGAGAAGAAGTGACAACAGCAGAACTCAAAGAAAAGAAAAGTAGACAAGAAAGCGATTCCTTTCTCTCTTGCCCTCAGAGAATTTTTCTTCCTCTGTTTTCTTATTTTTTTTCAGCTTGAAAATATTTTTTGGGTGGAAAGGGGTTAGGAGTAAAGGAAAGTTTTTTTCTTTCTTTCTTTCCGATATGTATGCCTTTTTTGTGGGAGAAACAGGTGCACTCTATAGAGAGAGACGCCTCCTCCCGGGGTGATGCCTCTCATTATGAGTAGTATTCCCTGTCACGTGGGAAACTTCTTTGCCGGCGGGGGGACTCCGGGAGTTCGAAAAGGGGTAGGGCAAGGAGTTTCAATTTCAAAAGAATTTTAAGAACGAATAGCAATGCCAACTTTATTTTTTAATTTTTTAAGGTCCGAAAGAGAAATTTTTGGGGACATTACATTTTTCTTAAGAAGAGAGATGGAAAAGTAATCGGAAGATATTTTTTTACAAAATATTTAAAAAATGTTTTATTTCATTTTTTATTTCTTAATGCGCTACCTTTCTTGTCCTTTTTCCTTGGATTAGCATTTTTTTCATTAAATATTTTGAAATTTCGCGCAGCAGAGGGAAGTTTCCTAACAAAACGGGGAGGTGATAAGATGTAGGAGCAGAAGAGCAAGAAGAAGCGGAGCCTGGACAAATTTGACGCCTGATCCAAATGAAACCTCCCTTTCCGTTTCTTCTTCTTCTTTTTTGTCTTTATGAAGGAAAGAGAGGAATAGGAAGAAGACGAATAATTCTACAATAAAAGAGAACAAAAGGTGGGCTTTCACATCCCTTTCTATGAAAAGGACCTCGATGTCTTCTTCATCCTCTAACTCTTCCAAGGCGCTAAAACTATTTTTTTTTCGCTCACGATTATATGGTTCTATTTCTCTGAGGAAAATTCAAAAAACAAATTATTTTTCAAAAATAATTTTCTATTCTTCATGAAATCGACCCTCCTGAGTCATTCTCTCCTCCTATCTTCAAAGTTTTTTTTATTTTTAAGAGAAACTCCTTTTACTCCCCTTTCCTTCCTCTTGAATTTCTCAGAAAATATTTTTTTTCTTTTGAATTTCTTTGCTTATTTTCAACCGACCAACTCCTCCCTTCGGGAGGAGGCCAAATATGTTCCCTCTTTTTCTTTAAAAAAAAAGAATTTTGTCTTTTAGAAGAAAAGAAAAGGAAAACTGTGTAAAAACCTGATTTTCTATTCTTATCTTCATGAAATCGACCCTCCTGACCTTTTTTTTTAAAAAAAAAGTGTTTTCTTTTTCGAAGATTTTCCCTTTTTCTATTACAAAATTCTTTTTGGGTTTTTGTTGATTCTGCAACCTGTACCAATCATGAAGATAAGAATAGAAAGCAAACGAATAAATTCTCTCCAGCCCCGTTCTTCTTACTTTTTTCTCCGGTCTGAAAAAAAGTTTTGTTTTATTTATGAAAAATATCCTTTTCTTCTTCTTTTCTTTTTTCTTAAACAATTTCAGGGGGGTGCTCGAAAATTTTCGAAGACTCCTATTGAAAGAAAGTAAGAAACGACATGAAGGACGGGAGGCACGGGGCCTTATGGAGGAAAATTGTTCCCTTTCCCCTCATGATACCAGAGTCCATTAAGGGAGGTTTAAAAAAAGTGGATGACTGGCAAGACCAACTCTTTTTCTTTTGGGAAGGTTCCGGGGGTCGTGGTAGTCTTGTGGAACGCCATTCTACTTGCTTTAGTTCGAAAATTTGAAGGTCCCGGGTTCGAGATTTCTTTTTCTTTCTTTTTTTGTAATTCGTCCTATTTCTTTTCCACTTTTCCCCTCACCTACAAAGAAGAAAGCAAGTAGAAAGATGAACCTGATCCAAATGAAACCTCCCTTAATCGACTGCGTATTTTCAAACTCTCTCTACAAAACTATTTCAAAGAGATGAAGAAAGAAGGAAACGCTGGACCTGACGGGTTCTTCTCTTTTGATGATTCTCTTTCTTTCTTTACATTTTTTTTGCTAGCCCCAGCTAGCACCCACCAGAGGGCTATACCCTCTATTTAGGGAAGGGAATTGGCGAGAGTTTGGAACCTAGGTATTTCTTTACATTTTTTTTGCTAGCCTCAGCTAGCTCCCTCCCAAGGGGTACACCCTCTATGGGGAAAAGGGATATTTCTGGAAAGGTGGAGTCTGGGGATTGGGTGTGGGGCTAAGGGATGTAATTTATCTTCATTATCTTTATTTATTTCTTTATCATCTCTTTTGGTCATTATGAGTTTGACTTATATGCATTTCCTTTGATAGGGCTAAAGATGATGATGGAGATGGATGTGAGGTGCTCTTGACGTCACAACACTTGAGTTGGTTATTAAGACAGATGCTGGTTATCTTCTGTTCAGGGGCTGCTCTGAACTGATGGAGACATAATGGACCCTGTTAGTATGAATATTACTGTGCCAGAAATGTAGGTGCATGAAATGATTGAATAGCTGGGGTGAAGAAAAATGATGCTATGTCATAGTCTGGATGGTCTGGTGGTAGAGTATATCGGTATAGAGTGAACAATAGTGAGAGTGGCGATGGGATCAGAGAGCGTCTTGGTGTTGGTTCAGCTGTAATGTGCATAGTGTCTAATAGCAGAGGATGATTTGTTCCGGACGTTGGCGGATGTATTTTAAGCGTAATTGTTCCAGGTGGTAGAGTATATGTGGGAAAGGTGTGCGTGCATATAATTCAGCAGTGGGACTTGGAAGCTTGACTCTATATGCTATCCGCAGGGCATGCCTTTCTAATATTTTAAGTTTTTCATGGAAGAACCAATTTACTCCAAACCAAGCCGTGAAACCGTATGTGAGGATTGGCCGCAAAAAAAATTTGTACTTGTTTAATACCGTTTTGTGTTGAAGTCCCCATGTTGTGCCTGTAAGCCGTTTTAGTAGATTAATACGGTTATATGCTTTCTTTGTAATTGTATTTAAATGTGGTCTCCAAGTGAGATGGTGATCATAAGTAATTCCCAGATATGTGACTGTTTTTGTGGGTATGATAGGTGTGTTATGAACTGTCAGTGAGAGGTGTTGAGGATTTCTGTGTATACGTGTGCGTTTGTTGGGAGGTATGAATACTATGGCTTGCGTCTTCTGTGCGTTTATTTTCAGTCTCCACTTAGTGCACCAGTCAGTAAATCGTTGTATTGCGTCAGTCATTTGTGCGTTTGTTTGTTGAATAGTTTTGGTGAGGGAGAGGAAGGCCGTGTCGTCTGCATACTGAAAGAGATGTATATTAGGGGGAAGGGGTGGGAGATCTGCAACGAAGAGAAGATAGAGAAGAGGTGATAGTGCAGAACCTTGTGGGACGCCTGAGTGTAGGAATATGGGATGTGAGAGGGTGGCATTTATGGCTATATAGGCTAAACGATTGGTGAGGAAATTGTAAATGAAGCGGATGTATGCAAGAGGAAGTCTGAAGGAGAGAAGTTTACAAAGGAGTGCTTCGTGCCAGACTTTATCAAAAGCTTTTTCCAAATCAAATAACACAAGACAGGATGGTTGAGATTTGTTGAAATGATTTGTGATTAAAGTGGTCAGTCGGAGAAGTTGATCATTTATACTGTATTTAGGTCTAAATCCGGCTTGGTAGGGAGGGAGTAGGTTGTGGTCTGTAAGATGGGTATGTAAGCGACTGACTAGGATTTTTTCCAGGATTTTGCTGAGTGTGGGGGTTAGTTGGATAGGGCGGTAGGATGAGACTGTATGAGGAGGTTTGTTGGGTTTCAGGAACATAAGGGTTTTGGAGGTTTTCCAGTCAGGTGGTAAGTAGCCGGGGCGGAGAATGATTGTATATATGAGGGCTAAGATATGGAGGAGTGAATATGGCGCTTCTTTGATATGTCGGTATGTGATTGTGTCCATGCCAGGTGCTGTCGTACGTTTGTAGTTAGTGATTGATGTTATGTCTGCGATGGTGATCGGTGCGGTGAGGGGGTTATGTTGGGAAAGTGTATGGTTTACATTGGGTTGAAGATGAGGGGAGGTTAGGTGGAGTCTAGTTACTGGATGGTTATGTTCAGTTCTGTCTGGTGGGAGGGGTGTGAAGATGTCTTGTAAGTAGTTTGCAAAGGCGTCGGCTTTGTGTTGATCGGTGTGTAATGGCTGGTCTTGTTCTATGAGAGGGTAGGGGGTGCGACTATATTTGCCTGTGAGTGCGTTTAGTCTTTTCCAATATTTAGTTGGGTGGCTAGTTGCGTCAAGTTTGTTGCAAGTTTTCACCCACTGTCTGAGTTTGTAGGCTTTGATATAGTTGTGAACTGTGCGCTGGAACTGACGATGAAGGCGTAGCGATTCAGGATTTCCAGTGCGTTTGTAATCTTGGTAGAGCTGACGGGAGCGGGTGATTAATGGGAGATATTGTGGAGGAAGTTTGGGCTTATGTGGCAAGATTTTGCTAGTTGGAATATATTTTTGGGAAGCGGTTTGAATTGTGGAGGAAATGCGTTCTAGGGAAGTATACAGGTCGGTTTCACTCTCAGGGGGTGGAATGTTTTCTAGTCCTCTATTGATATAATTACGATAGTCTGTCCAGTTTGCTTTGTCGAAACGTTGGGTGGTGCGTGGTGATGGTGTTGATGGGTGTGGATGTGCTTGGCTATCGAGTGTTAGTTTAATGGGTGCGTGATCACTTCCAATGAGATGTAGAACTGATAGATGGCAACGCTGTATGAGATTCGTTGAACAGATTACTACGTCAGGTGTGGTATTTGATTCTGGCCTTGTAGGTTTTGGGATTTGAAGAATGGTGCCTGTTGTTTGTGTTATGATATATTGTTGAAATTGGTCTTTGTCGTGGTGTGATCTACTGTGTATATTGATGTCCGCCATTATCAGATAGTGTCGAAAATTGTCAGAAACGAATTTAAAAAAGGAGTGTGGTATGGCATGCCCTGGTCGGATGTATATTGTTGCGAGAGTAATGTAAATGCTCTTATAATAAAGTGTGGTGATCATAAACTCGGGCAAATTTGGAAGTGGAGCATGGTGCAAGCGATGTGCAGTGGTGGGAGAAAAGCCAATTGCTACACCGCCATTTGCCCGTAATGCTGGGAGGGAATTATCTTGCCTGAGGAGTGTAAAACGTGGGATTTTACAGGATTGTTTCGGTGTGAGCGCTGTTTCGTTGAGTGCAAAAGCATGTATTTTTTCCTCAAGTAGAAGTAATTCAAAGATTTGTTTATGTTTGCTTAAAGATCGAATGTTCAGAAATAAAAAGCTTAAGGCCATAATGAGGATGAAAGTGGTTGGGCGTTTTTGGAATATAAGTTTAGACTTCTGTTTCATATACAGTGCTATGGAAGTGTGCATATGGTCCTGAGTATGTGGCGTTGAAGTTGACTTTAAGAACTGTTCGTGCCGCATATTGTATTTGTTGTAGAATATGATGGCGTTGAAATGGATGGATATTTTGTAAGACTAAAGTAGTAAAAGCAAGTACTTGGGCAACAGAAATGGGTTGTGCGATAGAAGTGACTGTTGTGGTTGCCTGGGTTGTTGCTTCGAGTGTTCTAATTGGTACTACTAGTTCCGGTTTTGTCTGTTCGGGTGTTGGCCGTACTTTACATCTGTAACTAAAGGTTGGATGTTGCTCATTACAGGTTGTGCATTTGGGTGGTGTTTGCGTGTTTGGGTATACTTTCGTCCCATGTGGTCCTGAACAGAAAGCACATTTCGGTTCTTTCTGACATTTGTTTGTAGGGTGAGAGTTGTAAACCTGGCATTTTTCACAACGGACTGGCAGTGGAGGTGGTGAATGTGATGGTTCTACGCAATGTCTCTCTCTATAGATGTATGCACCATTTGTCAGTAAAGAGTTTATGGTATCTTGTGAGTTTGTTAATACTCGAACTAGATATGTTGGTCCAGCAATGCACATGATTCGAATGCACTTCGTTATTGTATGGCCTTCTTCTCTAAGTTCGGATTCTATGTCATCTGTATGAATCGTCGGCAGTACGCCACGGATAACTACAGATAGCGATGGTGGTCTGCGCGGTGGTGGTGGCTGTTTAAGACGTTTGGCAGTGAGCATAGTTATGTTGGCAGATTTACCGAAAACTTCGAAACTGTGCTTATTTCTGATGGTTTGTGCTAGCTGCTTGTCTGTAGATTTGATGATAACACCGTTTCTAGTTGGTTTAAGTTCTTTGATAACTGTCCGCGGTACATATTTCAGGAATTGAAGAAGTAACTGTTTCATGTTTTCAAATTTTGTATCGAAGTTTGTTAACAGAAATGTGTGTTCCTGGTCCGGTTGTTCGTTGACATCCTGCGCGGAGTTGTTGGTGTCCATCTGGTTACTATCATTGGAGTTTGAGTCACTGAGTGTATGCGTCCGTTTAGGTGGTGGTGAAGTACGTCCTGGTTGGTTGTCATATGGAGATCGAGATCTTGATCGTGATGCTGTTTCTATGTTTCGTCTCTGTCGTGGACCTGTTCCTGAAGTAGAGTAAGGTGGTGGGCCCGGAACTTGTTGAGGAAGTTGATAAAGTCCTATTTGCTGCTTGTCTGTCATATTGTCCGTGCTTAATATGTAGAAACAGAAAAACAATGATATGATGAGGAGAAGGTCACTGACGATGCTCAATTTCTGTTTAGCAACTGTTGTAAGGTGGGCCCCCGTTTGGAAAGGGGGGCCAGGTGACTGTCGCGGTGTGAGTGAGCCGATGATGAATAAGACGGGCTGGGCTGTTGATGGAAATGTTAGATGATCAGTCAATGTGCAAGGACTGCAAAACTCAATCTAACTCGCACCCTCCGATACTGAATAATGTCGTCAGTCCCAATGAGATCGTACACTTACTTATCTCGCTTGTGCGTATTTCTACACAAGTTAATCGTTAGTAAGTTAACGAATCCCAGCTAGGCTAGGTTATGTTTCTTTACAGAAGAAGCGTCTAAGTTGTTTTTCTTTATTTATTTTCCAATGGAGATAAGCTTAGTAGAAAGGGAAAACTCTTTCTAAAATAATAGAAAGGGGTATTATTTGCCCAAGCAAAAGAAAATAATTATGTTCTTTTCCAGGTACTTGATTAAGAGGAATGAAGAAAGTAGATTACTGGACTCCCCTCACTTTTTATGGGGGTTTCGACCCCATTCCCCCCCCCCCCTGTGGGGTCTTCTTCCTAGAGAAGGGTGAGAAAGAAAGAGATCTCCTGGTGCATCGCTCCCAGCGGAACATCTCTTCTGAAAAAAAGGAAACAAAAAAGAAAGAGTAGTTTTTTTAGGAGGGGTACAAGTAAATCTCATTTTCTCTCTCCTCTATCTTATAAAAGAAGAAAAAATTAAGAGACACGTAAGGTCTGTTCTTTCTTCTTTTGCCAAGAAGAAGAGAGTATATTTAAATACTTTACCTCTCTTTGCAGCACAGAAGAGAAGCTGAACAAGGTCTTCGTGTCAGAATGAGCCCCTCTTTCCTTCTTTATAAAACAGGTGATTCTTCCTCTTCATTTCCCCATTTCTACCAAAAAAAGAAGCGGACTTCTCCCCCGCCTCCTTTTCTTTGGAGGAAAAAACTCACCCTCTTTTTTTTTACTAAGTAAAAGAGAAACAACTCGAAGAACAGTAGGAGAGAAAGAAAAAAAACAATAATTCTTTTTCTTTCTGTTAAACTCCTTTATATATATATATATATATAAATATACAGATTCTTATCAGAATAATGGAAACACTTGTAGTTGGCAACACGTCAGATGTATGGGTTGGCAGTGGTGTCGTGGCGACCGCAGCGCCGGACTGCTACTGGTGGTTTGTTAGGTCGGTCTCCATACTACGTCAGGCGTCGTGGAACAGGAGTGTGCAGTGGCTACAGCAGACGGAGGTAGTGTAAAATGGGAGACCTCTCAGAGTTTCAAAGAGGGCAAATTGTTGGTGCGCGGTTATGTGGAGTGAGTGTGACGGCAGTGGCTAGTGTGTTAGGTGTGTCGCCAGGGACAGTGTCGAAGGTGATGACGGCCTACACAACACACGGGAAAACCACATCGGGGAAGGGGAACAGTGGGCGGAAGAAAAGCATCAGTGACTGGGCACGCCGGGTATTAAAGCGCATTGTCACGCGGAACCGTCGTGCCACTGCGGCGCAAGTGACGGAGGAACTCAATCAGCACCTCCCCCAACCTGTTTCGACAATCACAGTCCGCCGCGAATTACATGACATGAACTTACGGGGTCGTGTTGCACGGGCCAAACCTCTCATCAGGGACCAGAACGCTTTAGCACGCCGCAAATGGTACCGCGACCATGCAACTTGGACCGTTGACGACTGGAAATGGATGAGTCACCATTCACCCTATTCTAAAGCACGGGCCGTGTTTATTTGTGGAGAACGCCCAAAGAAGCGTATGATCTGCAGTGTCTCCGCCCAACTGTGAAACACGGCGGCGGCACGGTGATGCTGTGGGCCGCAATATCATGGTTTTCATTGGGTCCTGTGGTCACACTTCGCGGACGCATCACTGCCAACGATTATGTCGCAATTTTAGGAGACCACTTGCATCCTATGGTCCGGATGTTGTTCCCGACAATGACGCCATATTCCAGGATGATACTGCACCCATTCACACAGCTGGAGTTGTTGCAGCGTGGTTTGAGGAACATCGGGATGAAGTTCAACACCTCCCCTGGCCCGCCCAATTCCCAGATCTCAACATAATTGAACATCTGTGGTCCATCTTGGAAACACGACTCCGGCGACGATTTCCACCTCCATCCTCTCTCACAGAACTGGCCGATGCCGTGCACGAGGAATGGTGTAATATTCCACTTGCTACCATTCACGACCTCTATGCCTCCATCCCACGTCGCATCAAGGCTGTTCTGAAGGCGAAAAGTGGCCCGACATCATATTAATCTGGTAAGTTGCACTTTCGTTCAGGTGTTTCCATTATTCTGATAAACATCTGTATATGTATGTATGTATTAGACACAAGAGGTTTCGTTATAAAGGAACTAATCCCTCCTCAAAATTAAAAATGAACGCGTACAAGACATCGCAAACATCAATCATACTGAAAAGAACACCCACTGTACTTTATACCTATCTACAAGGGTAAACAGTAGAGAGAATTGTAACTACAATATCAACTAAATCGCCCAATTTGAAAAGCATACGTTAATTATAACATTATTTTAAAAGAAAATATTATAATAGCGTTAACAGTGCTGAAAAGTTTAGTTACCATCATTTCATGTTGTCGATACTGATAACTTTTAACAAGAACTACGTTCCTGCCACCTAGCGTGCACATACTTTATGACATTGACTTCATTCATGGAATCAAAATAAACATCGAAAAATACTTGCAAAATATGCCGACCGGGTTACTGAGCGGTCTGCAGCGGTAGGCCATCGGCTCAAGGTCCCGGGTTCGAGCCCCGGCAGGGGCCTGTGTGTGGATTTTAACAAGTCCAAGGTTACTACGCTGGTCCATATAAAAATAAAGTTTAGTTGTAAAAAGCATATGAATTGAAGCCGGGGAATTTTTCTTCTATTTAGTTATTTTTCTAATCTTCAGCCAGGGATTTTTTTTCAGGTAAGAGATTTTCTAACATAATTTAACATTTAACATTTTTTACGATTTATAAAAAAAAGCCATGTAGTTCTTGAACTAGAGACCAGAATGCCTCTTGAAGGCTACCAGGTGATCAGAATGCAAGATTTTTTTTTTAGAAACATTCACCCTCACTCCTCCCTAAGACCTCGCCCAGCTCCCTTCGAACACACCGTGCCCCCTTGCCTCCAACGACCACCTTCGGACGGATCGTACCTACCCAGTGGCGTGGGTAAGGGAGGGGATATATATTCTCTTGGCTCCACCTATATAAACTTGGAAATATAGTATTTCATAAAGAAAATGAATTAGTTTGTCTTCGGAGGCATATAATTGTTAGCTGAAAATAAAATTAATTATAAGGACAGTAACAGCACCTAAGTTTACGCCCGTTACAATAGTAATAATTGTTTCCTTATTCTAAATAGGTAAAGGATCGTATTGTACACTCTGGGTTTAATTTTACAATTAAGTTAATATGGTAGATAGGACAACCTGTAAAATATACATTCAGAAACTGGAAAAAGGAAAATAAATGTCTTTGGCAATTATACCAACAGCGCCGGTGGAAAAGACGACTTTGAGACAATAATGAAAATATATAGCAATTCCTGTTACTGATAGTTTCAACGAGGGTAGAACGGAGAAAATTTTATCTAAAACATTTCGCACCTATGACTCAAGCAGTTATTTTTTACGTAGAGAAGAAACAACTTTAACAGATATTATATATGAAGGAAACATAGTTACATTGGATATGAATGAAAAAGGAAAATTTATCGAAACTGAGAATGTATGGGGTATGTTAGTAACTTTTGACTTCAGCCTGTCACGATTATGTGAGTGCAATGCTTGCTAAAATCGACACGAATCCCGGATCTTGAAGAAGCTGGTCTAATACCTCAGACCACACTAATAACTCGGTCGACTTTAACGAGAGAACAGTCTAAGCATCAAAACCAAATTATTGAAGTATCAGTTAAGGAATTTAATCCCTGACTATGGAGATGTTTTTCTGCATTAGCGGATTATTATCACCATTGTTTCCTTTGTTGCTAGCTAAGTCAATGTTGGATACGAAAGATTATTATTTTCTAAAAAAGAACGAAAGTTCGTTCGTGGGACTCGGTAATAACCTGGCAAATCTTTCCCTAGGATTATGTTGGATGGAGAGTTGTGAAGAAAGAATGTCGGGTTTTAACGAAAGCAATTTCTCAAATCTGATAAATTTTGGTGTTAATTACGAGTGCCCCTTTTGATAAGAATATGATGGTAATAGCAGTTTGTTGGAAAATTATAAAAATATTCAAACACAATGTCCCTGCTGCAATTTAAAAGTATTGTGCAACTCAATGTGATATCACATAGGGCAATTCATATTCGACTGATATTGAACTATTTAGGAACAATTGGAACAACACAATTCATGATTTTAAAGAATTAGTTTAATTTCTGATCGAAGAAATTATTTTATTCGATTGAATTAGTACTTCCTTACGATTAACCGTTGCACAGATTCTTACAAAAGGAACACCTTTACTTAGTAAAAGCTCTGAATATTCCAAAGATGCTCTTATAACCAAAGAAAATTGTCAGAAGCCCACGGAGACACGAGTTATGCCATTCACTTTCAATCGAAAACAACTACTTTTTCTCGGTGGCATAGATTATAACTGGTTAACATAGATTATATGAATTTCTAACCCAATGAATTCATGTTGAATACATGAAAACGTTAGATCAGTTTTCTGTCTCTGTCTGACTGTGGGTTTGTCTGACTGATAGTCTGTTTCCCTACTAATTTTGTATCGAGTATGCTGACTTTCATGTTCGTATCCACACCAGTCAGTTCGTCTTTTAAATATTGTAGCAACTCATCAAAAGTTGCAATGCTCATCCGCGTGAAATTAAAAATATTTTTCGAATTCTGTCGCAGATTCTTGTACAGTGTGTTGAATATTCCTTTCGTTGATCGATCTTGTAATAATGGATGCACCCAAAATTTACTTCATCTCCATTTTCGGCGTTTACGTCAACGTGAGAACAGAGAAACAACAGTAGCTGCTTCTTCCAGTTCCATTTTCGAGCTGGTGGCACGGTTGGTGGCTTCGTGTGAAAAGGGCGTTAGTACCGGAGGTGAGGGCTCTACCACAGAGTCCTCCCGCCGCTTTGTAGGAAAGAGTAAAACAAATGTCTGAAGCAGTCGGGGGAACATTTCGTAGTTTGAATGATTTCACCCAATCTCCAAATACTTGGTTTTTTTATCATGTTTCAAAATGTAACATCGTGTGAATCCGACTTATACTTATTTAAATAGATCATTTTAGAGGTAATTAATTCCTCACGCCGAAGCTCGAAAAAGAAATTGTAAACGCATCTTGATCAATGCTTACTTTGGAGCTGGACAGTGCCGAAAGAGAAATAAATATCAGATTGATTTATTTCAATTATCGCAGATTTGTAGGTCTATGCAATCGTTAGCATAGAAATCGAGAACTAGGTCGTTTCTCATTTTCGACCAAAGTGAGTGCGGTGATGTCTTAAAAATAATAGGCAAACAAGAACAGTGTAATCACAAAAGTTTGTAGATATATGGCCCATTGGCCAAGTACTGGTCGTCATAAATATGGTTAGTGAATATAGGGGATGTCAATTTTACTACCGTTTTGTCAAAATTACTGCTTTAAAAATTATTCTAATGTCTTCATGAAATATACCTATTTCGTTTTTACTTGATTTTATGAGCCAGGAGCGTATGGACATAACTCTTCTGCGCTAGTTCGAGGGAGGGTTTTTTTTTTTGTTTTCCAGTTCGTAGTCAAAAATATATCGAACACATAATATAATTTTTTAAAGAAAGAACATGATACTTACTTATATGCATTATCATTTCCTCGTACAGTATCAAAACGATCGTGACAATGTCCCCTTCAGAAAAATGAGTATACCCTAGAAGCACCTTTGCATCTTAAAAAGTAGCGAAACTATATCGTTTCTAGTGATAAGCAAAACAAGATCAGCACCAAGACTACTATGGTTTGCATATCTTCCTCCACCCCGGATCTTGGTCTTGCATACCGTAGACCTTGACCGCAAGACAGATTTGCTTATCACTGATAGTAATGAGCAAAAGAAGACCAAGACATAATAATAAAACTTTTTTTTTCGACAGAAGCTTCTGCATATTAGAATTGAGATCGAAATTGAATTGCAAACATTACTCATTGTTACACGTGTTACATAAGTTTTTCGAGAACGGTATAAAACGTTATGCTAACTGGCTATTTATTAACAGAAGAAATAAAGACGGATACTGTTATTTAAAAATATATAATTTTGTGACTCGCTTTCCTCGCTGGGGGTGCACCCCTGTAATTTCCAACATCTGGACTATACTTTGCACACTGCGGCAGCAAGTGATTTTGAACTACAGCAACCCAGGAGCTTTTTTTTTTTTTTTTTAAGTAATATTTCTATTTTGGTCGCTTAGTGAGCATGTTTGTGCTTTCTGGTTCATTTCTCAAACGACTTTCGGTATCTGCAGTAGCTTCTTTGATTAAGGTTTGTTATAAACGAAGGGCGTCGCCAGGAATGTTTCCAATGGGGTTAATGTTAAAATAACATTATATATAGTGTTCGAGATTTTGGGGCTCTGCCTGAATCATTGTTAAAGATTTGAATACATATTTATTTCCAAACATTACGTCAACATTGTGTGCGTATGCAAGGAAATTTTACTCCGCAAACGAATACATTCTCAAAGAACCACTTACAAGTAGAAAAAAATATTTAAATAATAAATTATACAATAAATAAAAGAAATAATTCTGACAGTAAATGTCCGTTAAAATATATCTTATTGTAGTACAACCATATTTCTGTTCTAACGTTCCCGAGTACCAAGGCTCTGGCGTGGGATTTAGCTTAGGTGCTGAAAGGCAATAATTATTAATTTGGAACTTCGACCAAAGCAAAATAAAAACTTGTATATATGAAGTATAGTGTCATCAAAGCAAAAGAGGCACGTATGTACAGGATAATGTACAGGAAAGGAGACAAAAGGAAAACAATTGACCTGTTTATTAGGGGATACGTCTCACGAGCCCAAGAACAAATGTGGTTTCCAATCTAAGCTGATACCCACCAAAAGGTTAAGCCCTCTATTTCGAATAAGAAGAGTTGTGGTACTCGTATTATGGGTAATAAGGAAAGGTTGAGTGGCTAAGGGATGGAGAGGTATATTACTGTAACCTTTATTCATTTAAATCTCAAATCTTAGAATGCTTAAGCTTATAATCATCATTTTTGGGACGAGGACTAAGGATGATGAGACGGGAAATGGATGTGGTGTTCAGAACATTACAGCACTTGACATATAAAACAGACGATTGATATTGTTCTTGACTAGGGGCTCCGTTAGTCATAATGGTGGACAGATGAGGCCCTGGTTGGTCACTTATGAGTATTGTGCAATAATGATGGTGATTGGTGAAATGATTCGGCTGATCATGTTTGAGAATGGGTTGTTTCAATCAGATTTTGCGGACAAGTATAAGTACTGTCGGGAGTACGTTGCTTGAAAGTTAGTTTTGAGAATTCCATTGATGTTGTACGATGTTGATGTTGTATGATTTGCTAATCCTCGTACCTGTTCATGAAACGAAGGTTTGGAAACCATTTTACCAAAAATCTGTAGCTCCAGTCTTTAAAGGTCGATTGATTTACTTTAGTCATAAACGGCAATTCAACAACAAACAAAGCACTAACTGTGAATACTTACACAGTAACAAAAAATCCCAATAATAATAATAAATATCAGAATACAGTCACATTGGTGCTGTCGATCACAAGAGACATGTAGACACTAACCAACCAGAATACAAGGAAACGTCAAGAAGACGCCTTAGAACAATGATTTCACACGACAGGACTCTGAACTAGGCACTAACAAGAAATAAGCTGAAAATCGCAGAGAACAAAGACTTATACAGAAATTGGCCTCACTAGAAAGGGATGCAAAATTGGTATTTATACACGCTAAGGGAGTGACATGCCATAAAACTGAAAACCCAAACTCGAACACAAACTGTGACTGTGCCGGAAAATTGGGGCTTCATGTCTCATGGCAGACTAATTTCCAAAATAAACAAACCGGTATTTAATTATAAAAATTGACTCTATAATGTTAACAATTCCAATTTTTTACTTACAATGTACTGTTCGTCTTGTCTTAATAAATAACTTTATTAAATATATTTAAATTCTATTTCACTTTTCCTTCATTTTACTATTTTAATCAAAATATTGGTGTTCTCGTGGTGTGACACAGAGAAAGCAAGGAAGCAATTTCACAGAATACTAGAGTGATAGTTTACACCCTTTGAGAATCGATGTAATGGTAAGTGTAGTCAATGTTGCGCAGGGCCGGACAAGGTTTCTCGGCTGTCCAATTTTAACTCCATATAGTCGTAATGCAGAATTATTCTTGAGGGGGTACTTACATGAAAGGAAAAGAATATAAACTTCTTTACAAGATGACGAGAATAAACGCACTATGAGTAAAAATAAAAACATTTTTAAAATTATTTTCAGTTTTATGTATGAGGTCGAAACTAAATTAATTACTACAACATTCAATTAAAATTCACTAATGCTAATTGCGTAGCACCTTACAAGTACTTGAGTTAGTTATAAATTTAGCTCTGAACTTCTAGAAAAAAACGAAATCGAAAAGAAAATAATAGTATTTTCTTCCCTTTTCAATGTTGGTTTAACTTGTCTTCTTAAAGATTTGTTTCCGTTAGTTTGTAGGAGGTTATACTTCATACTCTCAAACTCAGGGAGGCAATTCCATCCTCTATAATCCCTTAAATGCATTAATTTAAAAGAGGTTTCGTTTTAATATAACTAATCCCTCCTCAAAAATAGACCATAATAGTGTTATATAATCCGCCGAAAACCAAAACCTTCTCATTTGTATACGTATCTGCAAGGTTTAACAGTTGAAAGAGTCTAAAACATAGTGTAAAGCAAATTAACTAATTTAAAAAAGATAGATTAGTAATAACAGCATTTTAAAAGCAAAAATCAAAAGAATGACGATTAGTGAAAATTAAGTGAACTAATTTTCAAGACGTCTGTAGCGCACATTTCAGACAAGATCTACTGTGCTGCCACCTATTGTGTACATACTTTAGACACTCTATTCCATTGTTTCCCAACCTGGGGTCCGCGGACTTTCAGGGGCTTGCAATAAGCATGTGAGGGTTGCCGAAATAGTTTAACGTGCAACGAGAATTTACTTCCCAATGTTTACAGATTTCCTTTTATAAAATAATTTGAAAACACGACATTGTTTACCTAGAAAGCTAAGTTAAAATAGAATTCAACAAACTGAAACCAATACAATAAACGAAGTGAATTAACTACAACATTTAATGATCTGATATGAACTATCCTCCAGCTGGATTTTCGCTAGACGAACTAAAAACAAAAGGAACTTCACACTTGTGTGTCTGCCTGTACGAAAAATGGATCGGTGACTTAAATCGGCCCTATATGCATTACCAATGTTCAGTGAACCTAACGAACATGAGAATAGTCCTATGCTTGATTTGATTCATTTTGACTGATACTGTTCATGTAGCAAAAATGATAATGTTGTGTCGAAGAACGTGCGTAAATAAATATTTCCCGAAATATTTTCAATTGGTATTTTCAGTTATTCAAGGAGATTGTGATTATAAACTACACTGTCTTATTTGCGGTGAGGTGCTTTCGAAGCAGACCATAAAATCTTCGAAATTACATCAGCTTGAAACAAACCATAGTGATTCAGTGAACAAACTTCCTGTCCGTATTTAAAAAATAAACTAGCAGAAATTAACTAATTGAAAAGGTAGTTAAAGACATTGTGTCAGGCACAAATATTCAAAAGGCCGTTTTAGCTTCATACGAAGTATCTCTACTGATCGCGAGAAAAGAGGCAGTCTCATACAATTGGAAAAGACAATTTTTCCGGCGTGGAAGGCTATTTCGCAATTTGCTTGGCGAAAAACACTAGTCTCTCTCTCTCGAACAACACTGCGAAGCGTAGAATCCAGGAATGGCTAAAAACGTAAAGAACACATTGATTCAACGTTTGAGTTCCAGTGATAGTTTCCATTACAATTGTACGAAAGTACTGATCTTTCATTAAATACAAATTTGGTAGATTCTGTTCGATATGAACACAACGACAAGGTTCATGGGGATATTTTATTCTGTGAAACACTGCTGTTACATACAACCGCAGAGGCCTTGTTTAACACTCTTAATAACTTAATCCTTGAAAATTAACTGTAATGGGCTAAACATGTTGGGGTTAGCACAGATGGTGCTCGGCCATCAGGTACAGGTAAACACAAAGGACTCTTCGTGTGTGTCCAGGTTGTTGCGCTCTCTACCAAGTGGACGCACTACAGCATATATCGTGAAGCATAGGCCTTACATGGAATGCCATTCAAGATGGAAGATGTTTACGATGAACCCATTAAAAATTAAAACTTTATCAAGGGTCACCTAAACTCCAGAATTTTCGATGCATTATGTAACGAGATATGAAGTTATTATGAGCATTGACCTTACATTTCGAAGTACGCTGGTTGTCTCAAGTAAGAGTTCTAACTCGCTTATTCGATTTGTACGTATGTTGAGGTGAGACTTTTTCTGATTGATTCGAAATTGGAACCAAAGTTACAAAGACTGCTTAAGTGACTTTTCTTAGCTTTCGACGCTTCTCTTTTTGTCAGATATTTTCTCATTTTTCAATGCATTAAATTCAAGTCAGCAAGATTCCAGTGTCACTGTATTTTCAGTGTAAGACAAAATTGAGGCCACAATTTAAAAAAAAAAAAAAAAAATTTGGCTGACGGAATCGACAATAAAGAATGTGATTCCTTTCCTATGCTGAACGACTTTCTATCCACAAGTGAAAAAGAATTTCCAAATAAAGTTTATAAGAGCATGAAGATGCACTTGTTTTCTTTGGGTTTCCAGTTGAGAGCTTACTTTTCGGTTTCCAACGAGAAAGACAATTGGATGAAGAACCTATTTCTAAACAATTAAAATGATATGTCACCAAATGAAGAAGAGTTGAGTTGTCCTGCAATTCCACCTTGAAGATGATGTTCCCAGTTTGCGTTTGCTGGGCTTTTGGTTACATGCTCGGTCTTTGTATCCTGATGTTTCCAGAAATGCAATTTCACATCAGATGCCTTTCTAGCGATAGACTACTTACCTGTTCGAGTCAACATTTTCTGCACTTGTTTATCAGAAAAACAAGCTCAGAAACTGACTTGAAGTAGAACCAGATCTGCACCTAAAAATCTCTACTTTGGAACCAGACATGAAAAAGCTGACGGTCACAAAACAACACTAGCCATCACATTGAAAACCTAAGTTAACGAAGTCGTTAGGTTCTCGTATTACTATTATCAATTCGCGACTTTCAATATTGTTAGCAAACTGTTTTCAATTGAACTTTCATGCGTTGAAATTGTACGTCTTTTCTTAAGCTACAGATAACATAAAACTGTATGTGTAATGTTTCCCTTGGTAGTTGGAACAGGTGTCCGCAAAGAAACTAGTAAGTAATGAAGGGGTACGTAGCCTGCAAAAGGTTGGGAAACACTGCTTTATGCTATTGTCCAATTCATGGGATGGAATTGCGGAAACTCAAGAGATCATCTAGAGAATTACAATCGTCTACAAAACAAATTTATACGCGTAACAAATAGTCATAAAATTTTTCAATAAACCAACAACTTCAAGAAACTCATTCCTCTCAAATATAGGATTATCAGTTTAAAAAAAAACTATTATTAAATACAACATTAGATAATTTATTGTACCCTTCTGGAAGAGCATTAAAATATTTGGTTGAGATCTATGTAAGACATTTTGTATTTTAGCATAATTACAATGGTTTATCTACAAATTTGTTTTTAATCCTCGTATTGAACTTATGACAACTACCATGCATACGCGTGCGCACAAGGGCGGGGGAAAGGGAAAGCTTCCCCCTATTCAACGTAAAAATTTAAAGTAAAAATTGTATAGAAGGAACATGAATACGAGGGTCACGTGCGCGAGGTGCGACGAAAGTGCATCTCGCCCGAAACCCTAAGAACCCGAAAAATCGTACCCTGCTCCCATCCACAACTTTCTGATTCAATAACTGCATTACAAAGTATAATTAATAAATACAAAGTGCAAAATAATGAAAACAAATCTAATTTTAAATATGGTTTGAGTTTCTGCCTCAGTGCTTTTGCGACAGGAAGAGCTTGGACATTACATTTTTTGCCCTTCCCTTTGCCTTGTATCATGTTTTCCACTGTTGATATGATTGTGTAAGTTTCATTCAAATTCGATTTTCTCAGTTTCCTTCTCAAATTTAAATATTTTTAATATTTCGGGGTTTGCTGCATTTGCTTCTTGGAAACATTAGTCCTTCCCGTTTTGTGACTCAAACACGTTTATACTGTTAACTAGGTAACTTTGATACCTCATTAGATTTCATTTCTGTGAATTAGATTATGTTTCAAGTTCGTTTCGTCCTTTAAGTGATTTTTGACTTGCTCCTTCCCTTATTTTTTTTTTCAATTTTCAGTTTCATTTGGAACCCCATTATATTTTATTTACACCCCGTCTGAAACTTCGGTTTGCCCCACCCGAATTTTTTTCCCTATTCCCTTCTGTCCTGAAGGTACTGCAGGTTGAATATTCATACACGTGCTCGGAAAGACAATTGTAAGTAGATATTGTATCGAGACGAGTCTTGGTTTTGATCTCGTCTCCACCTGAAAATTCCGGTCTTGGTCTCGTCTCGATCTGAGTATTCCGGTCTTGGTCTTAGTCTCGATCTCGACATGTTAGTCTCGGTCTTGTCTCTGTTTCATCTCAAGAGTCGCGAAAGTCGATAGATTTTAAAATGTTGCCGTCTTTTGACTCATTTGAAATGGATACGCAGGTCTTCCGATTTCAATACAAAAACATGAATGTTAATATGATATTTACGAAGTTTGTTACGTTGTTTTTATAGTTTTATTAGAAATAATATTCTGAAATAGAGAGAAAAACATTACGATTTTAAGGTAATAAAGAAGCTCTCGTTAGCAAATATAGAATACCAGTAAATGAGATAGATGAAAATATTTACATTATGGAAACCGATCCATCTTATACCGCAAAGTGCGAAATTGGTATACGTAACACAAATGTTTTGCTATTTCTAAATTGTATTTACATTGAAAGAATAATTATTAAGTTAAGAATTTAAAAAAGTGCATTTTATTTGAAAATGTCCACCAGAGATTTATAGAAATTAATGTACGCACAGTATGTGACAAAAATTCTAGTTACTTCCAACTTTTGTACAGGAAATAATCATATTCAAAGAAAATAAAAATACCATTTGCCGAACTCCGCACGAATTAATTTGTTTACAGAACTGCTCATGGCTGATTAAAACAATCAATTCACATGCTCATAGGTATGGATTACAGCTTCACCATACATAAAGCACAAAGAACAGGGATTATTGTGTTTCCGGTATGCGCTACTTTCAAATAACTACGTATTGCGAATCTTATAAACTATAATAAACAGACTGATATTTCAAATAACTCGTCTTATCAGATTAAAATGTCATTACAACAATCCTAACAAAGCATAACTTAATTGATAAAAAATACTTTAGTCTATCTAAGGCGTACTACGTACACTCTTATATCCTTTCTATGCCCTTCTGTCGACAACGTTCAAATCAGGCTACGACGATAGTTGAGGTGTCGTTGGAAGAATGTAATCGAGACGAGTTCAAACCTGAATAGATCATCCAGGTTGGAGCAGGGTATTGGCAAGTCCGGAGATGAGGGTATCAATTCCACGTATAATAATTTTCAGCTAAGGACTACGAAGGTTATTGGACTGTCGTTGGTAAGGTACCAATGAGACGAGTTCAAACTCTTACATATAATCAAGATTGGATGAGTGGGTCCCGAGAAATGGGGTATCCATTTCCCCAAGAGATTTCCAACTCAGCAGCTACTAGGGCTACAAAGATGGTTGTGGTTGAGATGTGGTTAAAAAGGTCTCGGTGAGTTAGAGCCTTCATAGATCAGCCAAATAGGATGCCCGGTGCTGAAGCCTAGCGGTTACACAAGTTCACAGTCCCGCAACTGAGCTCCAACTTCCTTTTCCCTTATACGTATATATATCTATATATATTTTGTAAATAACATTAGATTATCTCCATCTATTCTGAAGTACCGGTTAGTATTGCAAGAATCTTTCAACTTTTTTTTTTAATGTAAATATTGTAAGAAAAGATCTAACTTTATATGTATATAAAAAATGAATATATGTAGCAACAAAAAACCCTGTATTCAATATCGTATGTAAATCAGTCGAACTGTGATCAAAAACGGTTTGTTGCCATATCTCTTATTACTGTTGTCCATAGAATCGTATTGTTGAAGTTTTATTTGTTGAACCACATTAAAATCGTAATGTAATTATGTAGAATAGCTACCGAATGTATAGAAAATTAATGGTGGTGAATAATTTATCTCTCTCCGCTCTTCAACGAGTTGTTTATTAGTGTTCTGATTGGCTTAGATCACACTTAATTATATTCAATCGAAGGATGGCATGTATTTGTTATTTTACAAAATAATTCATAATACTTCCTTTCATGTATTTATTTTACAAAATTTAGTCTTTCTTGTGAGTAGAAAAATTAACACAACCTTTTGGTCGAACACTGGTATATAAAACATGTGTAGTAGGCAGTAGCCGGAGAACTATCCCTCTCCGGTGACGTCAGGCGAGCTAATTGTTTTCCTGGATGTTTTACAGCCCAACATCTCCTCTTAATTCAGTAATCTACCGGAGGATTTTGAATCTCGTTACCTTCTACCATACCCTATCGAAAATTATCATACCATATATACATTTTTTAAATAATTTTCTACGCTATGAAAATAAACTTATCCCTAGAGGTTACCAAATGAGCTGGCTTAGGCTATCTTCGGAACAGGGTAACTTCGGGAAACCTCGACGATGCCGTCCTTCTCTGTCTGTTCTTACAAATCCAGGCAAGTAGATGCGTTTGATGAGTGATGAAATAGTCCTTTTCTGATTCATAGGAAGGCAATAGTAAACCATTATCAGTTCACTTTGTCTAGGGTACTTTGGGTCAATTATCTCGCCTTCCCCCACACAAATAAAACCTGAAAATAGGATTGTGACTACAGCAGCTTGTAATGCACTGTTCCGACTCCAAAATTAATACATTGTAGTAATATTAATAATAGAACCAAACTTTAATGGACCCATTCTTCGTGGTCCAGGCAGTAACGTCGCGGACTTCGGATCGGCAGTGGGTAAGCATGTGTGTTCGGACCTCGGGACCGCAAACATTTTGACAGATTTTCCAGTTGGATCAGGCGAGTGCCGAGACAGTACCTTAAGTAAGGTCCTTACTATTACCTGCGCCATTACCCTTACCCTATCCCGATCAGAGTCAGAGATGCCTCTTGGTCGAATAAATTGTAAAAAAAAGAAACATGTTAAATACATACTTTTCTTAAACAATTCGTAATAAAAAGTTAAAAAAATAATTTTGTTTATGCATGACTAAAAGAAAAA
>JAGDQP010027225.1:0-25190 GCA_022664845.1 Lepisma saccharinum
TAACGTTCTGCTTCAAACTGTCATACCTTTGTACGTGAAATTTCTTATTTCAAACACGTTAAATTTGTTCATTTAAACATTTTGTTTAAGGATGAATCCAAGTAGGTTTTCCCGCCTTTTTCATTTTTCGTCAGTTATTCAAATTTGAGTGGAATTAAACAGAAAATAACTTTCACAAACTATAGTTTGTTTCTTACGTCATTAATGAATACTATTATATTTAAAGAAATCTCAACAGAAACTTCAAATCTATGTCAATAGACTTTTGCGACAGTTCCATGTCCCAAAAGTGTGTTGACATAGTTTTGAATTTTCTGTTAACTTTTATTTCAAATTAATGGTATTCACTATTCAAGTATGTAACAAACTATAGTTTCTGGAAGTTATTTTCTGTTTAACTACACTCAAATTTGAATAACTGACGAAAAATGAAAAAGGCGGGAAAACCTACTTGGATTCATCCTTAAACAAAATGTTTAAATGAACAAATTTAACGTGTTTGAAATAAGAAATTTCACGTACAAAGGTATGACAGTTTGAAGCAGAACGTTAACCACAATATGCTAATCAGATGAAATAACTACTTTTCAAAATATTTTAAACTGACGTAGGTTTATTTTTATTATTTGAATCATTAGGTTTAGATATCATGAAGCGCAAAAAAAATATTGACCAGTATTTCCGAGAGACGCCTTCCTGTGAGGGTGTCACCCCTAAATTATCGACAACACCCCCCAACTTTAATATTTTTGCGGTGAAAAATCAATAGACACCGTGCAATACTCCATTTACACTCTCCCAATTTTGACTTTACACCCCACCCTCAAACTAAAAATCCTGGCGGAAACAATGATATTAATGATCTGGGATTTATAAAATAATGACAATACCGATGTTAGAATAGAACTGTAGTATTACAAAAGTGACTATTCTGCACTGCAAGTCAGAAGCCCGTAGTACTACGAGATCATGAGAAAAAATACATGGAGTCAAAACTTCACTAATATAGGCCTAATAAATGCGTGCATAGAATAAAATAACCCATATCTCATTTCTGTTACAAAAAATATACGAATGTTTAGTATCAGTTTTTAAAAAATCCATGTCCGGGTACATGCCCTTCTTGCGCTGTTCCTGCGGACGCCCAAGACCAAGAAAATTCTCTAATATTTTATTCTAATTATCATATGCGCTGTATTTCTGAATTCAAAGTACAATGCTCAGCAGGTGACGCTAATAATAAATTTTCTGTATTTAAATTTTATATCGCCTTTTTCCCCAGCCGGATAGTTCAGAGACACGAGAAAAATAATGCAATAGGGGAGGAAGAAGCTATTATAGCAGTTTGAAATATATGTTGCAGCAAAGCCAAACAATAATGTATTATAATGTGTATTCTTTTACGCATAAGTTGAAATACACCGCTTAAATCCTCTATGGGTGGAACTAGACTGTAGCCTTGACTGAAAATAGTGCCCATAAAATTAACATCGGCGAAATAAGAGGGTAAATTAAATAAACTGTTAATGAACTGTACTTTTCAATGAAAAGAGCTGTCGACAAAGTGGCTTGTCGACGAAACGTAAATGTCGACGAAATGAACTGTCGACAAAGTGGCTTGTCGACGAAAGGTACTTGTCGACAAAACGTACATGTCGAAGAAGTGGTGTCGACAAAGTAATCTGTCGACAAAATGATTGTCGACAAAACGAACCGAACCCTTGGTGAACGTACATAGATGGGCTGCTCACAAGCATTGATTTACAGGCAACATAGTTAGTTAAATATCTGCACCCACTTATTACTTTTTCATATTATGATACTACTTAAGAAAAATCTTTGGAAGATTTAATTGCCCGGAGGACGGAGTGCTGGTGGCAATTGCAGCGGTCAGTCCTACAGCAAGTCATAATGTCACAATTGATAGGTTTGGACACTAAACTTCCAGGAAAACAATTGACTATTAAAAGTTATGCGGGTGGAACTAATGAGAATTCAAGCAGTTCAAGACACCACTGTAAAGAATTTATGTAGCTATTTCAGTCTCAAACTAGCATATAGCTTCTAAGAACGCGCTCTATTCATATTTGTGTGGTATTAGAACCACGCCTAGGATTGAATGTGAGACATTGGACGAACCCACATTCTAACATGCAATTCTACTCTCCATGAAAACCACCTCTCACCACCACTCTACCTTGCCTCGACGGTAGAAGGATTATAAAACTTTTAGAGACTTATTATATGATTACTTCAGTGTATTATCTGATGACATAACATATAGCTCGATGTAAAGGTTTTTATGTCTAAGTCCGTAAAACAAACTATCTGGACAACAGGATAAAAGTATTGTTTAGTGTTTCGATGAGCACAGTAGAACTTCGTCAGGGTGATTAACAAATAAAGAGAAAATACTTACATTTTACTGAAACTACCTCAGATAGGGGTTAGTGAAAGGTTAAAGAAATTTAGAAATATCATATCCTAATGTAGATAATTTTTGCGTTGCACGTAACGGAATTCTTTTTAGAGAAAATTTAAACTTCTGTGCTTGTTTCCCTTTTAATCTTTCCTCGTTGTCTCAATCTATGATATAATTAATAGATGTTTTTGTGGAATGAGATGGGAAGGAAGCAAACATAACCTTAGTTGAGGTATCATCTCGTCATTCGTCTCGTAAAACAGGTTAAACTTGGGAAACCTCACTCAGGATGGTTGGTAAAAGACCTTCAATCTACGAGCCTTCTAATCTCGACCCGAAGCTCGTTAGCATCTGGGCGATGGAAAATAGGGGATTGTCTGAAATGATACGGCACCACCTCCTAATTGACCTGTTTTATTGTAAATATATATAGCTAAGCTTGAAACTTTAATATTACAGAATTAAATATTATTGCTAGTCAATTACAGAATTTAGAACATCAGTTATCACTTATGGAGTATATTGTTGTGGTTAAAATCTTGCTTCTGAATATTTCATGTGCTTGGCACAAACGAATGAGTAACAGAAAAAATGAGTTTGGAACAAATTTGGTTTGTTTAGTGAAACAAAGTTGGTTGGTTTTAATTAAATAAACAACAATCTTAGTAAACAAAGCCGATTCTGAGATTCCGAACATATTCCTTGTAATTCACGTAGGATACGAATAAACGCTTTAATGCGATATTTATTTACTATTAATTACTGTACAGTAGATCGTATAGCACAGTAGTATTGTACTTCTTTGCAGTTATGATGTAGGAAATTTTAGTTCTACAAGTTTTCGTATATGAGCTGAATTCCACTCAGTTTCAGCCAGCAAGGATTGTGAGCTGGTAGATGAGGCATCGAGCTGCCAAATAGCCGACCCATGTTCAAGTCTTCTCAGTATCAGTGTATTTTTTCTTCACTGGTGTCAAACAAATTAGTTTAAAAAAACTTCTTTGTTAAACGCAAATACATTTTAGTTTGCTGTGACAAGTACTGTGAACCACAAACAAGTACATTTCTCTGTGTTTACTATACCATGCAAGAACAGATTGTTACGGGCCTGGGGTAGAATTGGTTGGTACAGGTTGTGTTAAATCGCACCATCTTGATTAACGAGTAGATATTAATCCTCAACTGACATGAAAGGAAACATTAATCAACATTTATTTCTGAACAATTTCCAAACATTTTAAAAATATTACTCATTTAAAAGCATGAAAGCATGTCCTTGAACTCATCTTGCTATTTCTTTTAAGATATAGAATATTTCCCTTTCATGAAACTTTTTCGACTTAATTATACTGTTTCTGGGAAGATATTTCTGGTAACGTGTTCTGAAGATTCTCAGAGTTTGTCATCAATATAGATTTAGTAACCATCACACGGTTTGAGATGTCTTTTGTAGAGTACACATTTTCAATTACGAAAAAGATGCATAGCAGTACCATCTATGGATATGTTGGTGAATTTCAATCAAATCTTTAGAATTTGAATTTATTTTGTGTGTTTAAACAACTATGAATCCAGTCGCGGTAATAAGCGAGAGGGGCCGTGGGGAGGAAATCGGTCTGGCTAGTTTTCAAGTTACTATCCCGCCGTTAACTTAATGTCAGAGAAAACCCTTGGAAAACAGTCAGGATGACCGGTCGCTGGAATCGAACCCAGGGCTCCGCCAATGCGAAGCCAACGCTTTGCCAACTGAGGTACGTCTGGTCGGTTACAAACCTTTTAAGTTACGATCTACAAGAATCGGGCGCAGCCTCATAAGTCCTCAAGTCAATCCTTGTATAATCGAATACAGAAGGACAAAATGATCTTACTTTGCAAAATTAATTCCAATTATTACAAAAGTAGTCTCAAATAGTCTCGAAGGAAATTTCCGTATGGCTCAGTGTAAGTGACTTTTTCCTTTCTACGAGCATGGCGTATTAAGTATAAAATATTGAAATAAAAAGTTCGGAACAGTGTGAATGTAGAGTACCATCTTAGACTTTCTTACATCTAGCTTTGAAATCTGTATATAGAATAAAGAAGGTACGCTTTATCATGCGTTTGATCCACTGCAGACGCTTTATCATACGAACTGGATAAACCAATTATTCTTAGAAATTTGTTGAGTCTACAGACATCCAAATTCTTTATATCGTGCAGAATATCAAGAAAGCTTGTTATATCAAAGTGTAATATACGCTCTTAAATATACAGGAACATGTTGGTTGTTGCAGGGGGAGGGATTTGTACGGACCAATATGTTTCTATGATTAGGCGTACTAAAAAATCAATCTCGTTTGACTAGAAACACTGCTTTTATCTGGCTCGGATTGGAGAGTGTGTAGAAATTGAATGCAGGATTTGTTTGATATTGGTCAGTATAGAATGGAACAGTTCCTTTATATATGGTAGATTAGAATTGGTGCTGTGAGTGTGATTAGGTTCAATATATAATATATAAGGTTACACAACGAGCCTGATTACTTACAGTAGATCGCTTTCGTAGATTTTCCTTTAGATGTTAGCTGTAGGTTTCCGTTGCATAGGTGATGGATGTAATTCAGACATCCTCTGGAGGCAAAGGTGAAAGCAATAGTTTCTTTTAGTGTGGTAAGTATATGAATCCAGTATGTAGAATGTTTACGAATATGCATATGAACTTTGGTTCAGCTATTTAGAATTATAGAGAAGCCTTTACAAAACAGTGCTTGAGCTTAAAAGTGGAGCCTTATAGGGTATTTTTTGTTGGATGTCGAAGAATAATCATGCCAAGTTGGATGCGAATACGTTTTGCTGGTTATGAGGGAGCTTCAGCGACTGTGGGTTGGACACGCACATTCGCTTTTTAGATGCCCAAGAATAATCATGTCAAATTGGTCCAACGGTCCAGAAGCCCTTGCGGTATAAATACAAGTAGACAATTTAATTTTTCTTTCGTTCTCTTCCTCCCTCTCCCTCTCTCTCTGTCTCTCTCTCTCTCTCTGTCTGTCTCTCTCTCTCTCTATATATATATATATATACATATAATAAATCACAGCCATATTCAATCCACTAGTGGATGAGACCTCTCCCCGAAGAGAGGAGTTGGTCTACTGCTCCCACGCTGACCAGACGGGTTGGGAGAGGAGAGCCGAAGCTCTCACTGTGATCCCCACAGTCTTTTATTCACAGCAGCTCCTCACGATGCAGGGTCAACACCGAAATATTTGAGCCCCCACCGGGAATCGAACCCGGGACAGCTCGCACTGAAGTCGAGCGCGCTACCGACTAGGCTACGCAGAAGCATATATATGAATGGCTTATTGCAGAAAGGGACCTTAGTCACTTTTGATCCTTTCTGGGAAAAATAAAAAAAACGTATAAATTGTATAGTGTAACAAACAAATGTACTGTTGTTGGCTCAAATATTCAGCATAATGAATAGCTAATTTTGCAAACCTCAATGCATTTTTTGTAGACGTGAGGCCACCACGTTGTGCAATCAATAAGTGTGGTGTCAATAAGTTTGACAGTATTTTGACAGCCCCGAGCCAAGTTTATTTTCCACACAGTTGTTCCTCTTTATTTGTGGAAAGAAACCATTGTTCGTCTCTACAGAGTAGCTACGTTTATTTCAGGAAAGTACCCGAGTCAGTGACTCAGGTATGTTTCTGCACAAAGGCACAACCTTTAATATTCATTTTCTTTGTTATAAGCTAATGTAACTGAATGTAACTAATGTTTCGAAATTTTGCTCTGAATGCATGAGAAGCAGGCAACACTTCATTCATACTTGCTGAAGTTTATGCATTTCCCATAAACTTTTATATAAAGGTTGCGCTGAAGATAATTTAAATATTAGATTAAAGTTATTGATGAAATTGACGTGTTAATTATTTACTCTGATCCCTGCCAAATGCGAATATTATATAAATACAGGGTGACCCAAAGGAAGCTTCCCATTCCATTAATTTCGTCACCAATTGAGTTCCTGGAGGACCAAGCTTCACTTTATAATATTTGAGATTTCCAAACGTAATTTCTCGCCAAGTATTTAAAGAAACTAGTAAATGATCACATACATTTGTAAATATGAACTAAAGATCATTGACATGCTGTGTCTGTTGACTCATACTGCCATTTAAGCTAATTTCACTTTTTGTCACTAGACGACAATAAAAAGGGACAGCATGCAGTGCTTGACCACGATGGAACATTCATCCTTAAATTAAAAAGGGTGTGTGTCGGGATTCCTCCTGGAAATCAATTCATCAATCAATTATTATTGGCATAGAAAGTGAGATTATGTAATAGCATAATTAATATCTGAAAGATCATAAACTAACATTATTATTTATGATTATCTAACGTATGAAGCAATGAAATGTATTCATAACCATGAAATATATATAACCATCCCTGAAGAAATTTAGATAATATTTAATCAATCATTTTGTAATTTTAAAAGAAAAAGGTGGTTAATTAATATTGTGATTAAAACGTTAAAGATGATTATTTAACGTATGAGATAATACATATAAAATATAATTAATAACGTTTGTTATGATTAAATGATTGCAAACAAATGAAAATTGTTTACACAGATAAATAAAAGTTTAGTGTTATATTGTTATGAAATTCAAAATTATTTGATTTTTTAATTTTAAAAAATGATTTCAATTTATTATAAATAGTATTTAATCAGAGGAGAAAGAAAAAAATATGTAATTTAAATTAAACATTAATTTAGTTCTTATATTGTTCAATTCGATTGGGTAATATTGTGCTATGACCTATTGATTGTGTATGGATGGAGAGCTGTCTTTAATGCGAAGCGATTAGATAAGAACAGGTTGTTTGTTCTTAGATTAGTTTAAGTATTTATTTTATGTATATTTAATTTTGGGTTTTTATTGATTTAGTGACGAAAATGTTTAATAGAACACGGATTATACGATAAAAGTGGGTTGCCAGCCAGTCAGTTGTGGTTTATACGTAATTTGAAAGTTCACCGGTAGATGACACCACCCCTGTAGTGATGATTTAATAACTGCAATGGCGTTTTTGATAACGGAAGTGATTTTCTGTAAGTTCAACTATTGGCACAAGAGTATCGTAGTTGAATTGAATGTTTTTCTTGTAGTTTCTAAAATATTATGTTACTTATTCTTGCTCACTGATATTTACTCACTGTTGCTTAATGAACAAAGTAATATACAAATTCATGTTAGGTTGAACTAGATTAGAGGACATATTACTGAAAGTTGTTGATATAATTTAACTTATGAATTCAATAAATCATTTTTGATATCTTTCTTGTTTTCTTTACTACATTTCGGAGACGCTATGATACGGTTATGTAGGTTGCTGAAAAGCACCCCAGTAACTTTATAACAGTTGGCTCTACGGGTGGAAATAAATCGCTTTTGTAACCTACACTGCAGGAAGCATAATTGGGGTACATTTATTATCCGTTTGATAGGAAGTTTTGTGGTCGAGGTTGGAATTCAATCAGAACTTGTCGCGTCCTTGAGATATGAACATCAAGTCACCATTAGAGTAATCTGCAATCGGACCACTCATCGAGAACATAGTGAAGTTTTGCCATTGTCAAATGAACTGGAATATAAAGTCTCATTTCAAGTATTACTATGATATGATAAAATATATAAACACCAACTTGAAAATATACGTAAAATATAAATTAAAAATTGAAGCTCTAGTGAATTTACTTTTTACCTCATTATTTTTCTTTAAGTATAAACTATGCTATATCATAAAGGAGAATTCAACATTCTTAATGAGAATTTGTAAACAGTGCTTTTATATTTCCAAAATATCCCGTAAGGGAACACAGAAAATTAAGTACTCTACTAAAATTATCTTATACTGAGTTCCAATTTATTATATCTAAAGGAAAAACGCTCTAAAACAATTGTGGCGATTATTCACAACTTTTAGTTACATAAATAATAAATTTAAACGGATTGCAAACAATAGCTTATCTGACCGAAATCTAGTATAGTCTAGAACTTGTTATAACTAATGTTGTAAATATAGCAACATGATTATGATCAGGGTACTCAAAGTGTTGAAGTAAGGACAACATATACGTAACCTCTATTACAGAACACCACTATTTCCTTATAAATATCCGATAAGTATTTAACATATTTGATGTTTCTTATCTCTTCCAGGAAAGAATATTAAATATGTATTCCAAGTGTTGTTATTCGTGCTGATGGGAGTAATAGCCCTCGGCCAAGCCCGTGAAAGAACACTGGCAGAAACACAAAGAATTCTTAAAATGTGTTTAAAAGGAACATAAGCATAAGAAGGTGAGGCTTCTAATAGTGCGAATTCTTAAATGCTTTCCCATTCCAAATTTCACTCTGAGATTTTCAAATTTATTCATCGATTGATGTCATCAGTCACATTTCCAAGATGCTTAGGCCGTAGCTTACACTATGTAACAACTTATGTCTCAATATAAACAATATGGAGATTACTAAACTTATAATTAGATATGTCATCTAACGCTTAAACTTCAATGCATTATAACAGAAACACTTTATCGCCACGGACGATCGAACAATAAAGCAAATTATTCAAATACACCATTAAAGAAAATACTCACTACATACCAGAGCCATAACTAATGCACAGCTAGGGCATTAACTCGATGCCCTCAAATACTTAACTTTTTGTTACCTGATTTTCTGTGAATTAGATATCTACACACACACATCTTCAAGCCTATACAGTCCATAAAATGGTTAAGGTATTATTATCTGCGATATGCGTACACACCGTGGACCGCACATAAGGAATGTAGAGGTATGGTTCCACATATTCTCGACTTATGGTATGAAATGGGGTGACCAGCCCACACTCGACCACATTTATCTCACAAGATGCTCAGGAGTACCTAATAGTCTGGTATTCAATTTCAGAGGAGGCTGAATGTATCTAAGAGAACCAGGCAAGGGTATAAAGCGTCCTAGCCTGGATTTGAACTCTTGTAGCCAAGGCTCACGTAGTCAGACACATTTAAAAAATATCTGAACATTGACATAAAGAATCGACATATGCTCTCAAAGTAAAGTTGATAGTGTTAAGAATCAGATGACATGAGGATAGACCGGATCTATTTCGATCTGGGGCTAGGGGTTGGGAACACGCCACTACGATGATCTTTGCGAGTGATTTTCCTAATTCAATTTCTACGACTTAAGTATCCTTGGCAAAGAATCTTATGATTCATGACCTCTATCTCGTGTTCTGATCGATATACCCACTTGATCTAAATAGATCCAGGCTAACCTATTTACTTCAGTTTAACTTGTTGGATCTATGTTTAACAGGAATAGTTTAAAAATACTTCCTGTGAATTACCAATATTATGAATAGGAAATGAAACAAAGTTTCCTTGATATACAGAAATTGAGCGTCAGCCACTTCTCAGTACCGATCGAAAATCCGCGGTCATAGCAGTCCGAGAAAAAAATTGAAGATAATAGATCCTAGTTGAGTAAGCGTGACTTTGCATGGCAATGGTAACAATGTAATTTTATTGGAACATAGGGTTATTGTTACATGTCAATACTGTATTTGAAGTAGTTGTTAAGATGTTTCCAAGGAAATCAAGATACTGAAGTGGATGTCATCGAATTTTGACAACACACTGCAAAAAATAGCTGTGTTAATTCAACACAATGCGGTATCCCAGCGTGACTACCACTTTTGTTTGTTAAATCAACACAACACACGGTGTTGATTTCGGTACTGTGAAAAAAAAATGTTATGGCTGCAGTGAGATTTGAACATGGGTTGCTCAATTACAAGTCGAGCGTCTTACTGACTTAGCTAAATCGTCAGACAGAAAAAGTAATATATGTAAACGGTATTTAGTGAACAACATTCGAATTAAACTGCTACACTATAGATTTAAACAGTGTATGGGATCAAATATATGTTGCCGAACCCCCAAAACAAACTAAGTTACTTGCACGACTTATAACATGGTTTAATCACTTCCTGTTTGTCAATTAAGCACCAGAATTGCCATTAATTGAGAATATTTTATTTCTATGAAAGCAAGCAAGATGGCGACAGCCAAACACTTGAGCAGCATTACTGTTTTCTTATCGTAACAACATGTCAAATGCTGCGCTTGCTTTCATAGAAATTGAATATATTCTCAATAAATGGGAACTGTGACCCCTAACTGACCAATGGAAAAGTGATTAAATCATGGCATAAGTCGTGAGAGTAACTTTGTTTGTGTTTCAGATTCAGCAGTTTTTTTTATCCTCTATATTGTTTCAGTCTAGTGCTCTTTCCGTCTGACGATTTAGCGAAGTCGGTAGAACGCTGGACTCCAACTTGAGCAACATGTTCAAATCTAGCTGCAGCTGTAGCTTTTTTTCTCTCCCAGTAGCGAAATCAACACCGTGTGTTGTGTTGATTTAACACACAAAAGTGGTAGTCACGCTGGGACACCGCATTGTGTTGAATTAACACAGCTATTTTTTACTGTGCAATTACTATTTTTAGATTTATTATTACCTATACAGCTTAACAGTTGTGGCTACATTTATTTCATGACAAAAACACTTCTCGCATTTATTGTGCGATTTTCAATCACAACACATTTTTTTAAAAAAGAAATATAATTTTTGATTAATTTTGTGTATATAATGTTCAAACCCCAAAAATACAAGCGAAAATATAATTTTGTTCTTTATTTCATTACCTTCTACAAATTACATAGTACGTCTTTAAATGAATTAGACTATTTATTTGTTGTAATTTTACCATACCCCTTTCAAGGAGATTGGTTGCTAAATCGCAACAGAAGCAGTATTTTTACATCAGTAGAAGAACGTAAAGAAATCAATACTTAACAAAAATGAATAGCATTCTCTTTCTTTATGCTAAACATGGAAGAATGTGCTAGTTTTTACGATTTATTTATCTGCTTTTAGTTTATACTGATAGCACAATTGCCTTGTTAAGACCCTTGTTAGCGTAGCTAACAAACATGAACCCGCTAATCCGCCCAACAATCTGTCCTTCCATAAAACAAATCTCAGAATTCACAAGGATACGTTCAACGTATTGACTCAATTTGAAAAATTTAATTTAATTAAATAAGGGTTAGCAAAACTGAGAGATTTAGGGAGGGATAATTTAACCAGTATTTTTCAACTGTGTCGTATTATACGTATGTCCATTGCAGCAGGACGAAATTTGTAGCAGTTTCGTCCAAACGAAGTGGTAGCAAGTTGAAAAATTGAATTTTAAAGTGCCTTAGAACTTGTGACAGCTAGCGTTCTTGGGAACACTGACACCCACAGTATGTCTCTATTGTGTCAGATAATGTTATTGTAAAATTTGATGGCGATACGTACAGCAGTATAAAACAGATTTGGAAAAAATATATTTGCAAAAGCGATAAATAGGGTGATTGTGCATGGGAACCAACAGTATTTTTATATTTCAACGAACACTATGTATATGTTTGGTGTTCTTGCACCTAAAAATAGAAGCACTATGAACATTTGAAATTTAAAATACGTTGGCAACACTAACATTTGTAGTGCTTGGCGACTAACTCTTCCACAATATGTTTATATTGTGTAGAATTGTGTCTTGCCAAGTCTGGAACTGCTACGTCTAACATAGTGGAAGAAATAGGAAATATTGAATTTCATAAAAAATAAGTTAGCAACGCAGACAATTGAAATGTTATAGTGACAGGAATACTCATAGTATTTTTCTACTATGTGAAATAATGTTTGTGAAGTGTTCTGGTGAGATAAGTCTAACGGAATCCAGCCAGGACCTGTTCAACGACTCCTCAACACTTTGTTGTTCCGAGATTTATTTTTGGTTACGGACAGGACAGACTGCCTGACGGGCTGAGCAGAATTATAAGTTTCCTTTCAATTAGCGACGTCATCATGGAACTAATTAAAGGTATTTGTGTTATCAGTACAAATTAAAATCGGACAATGAAGCCCAAAAATCTGTATTTAATGCTTACTGTAAAGAAGAAACGCAATTTATTTTCGTGACGTTCAGAGTCCATGAGGACCATCTGTAATGCTATTTTTCCCTCAACTGCTGCTCCTTTCAGAAATGATTTTCTGAGTTAAAATTTGAATATTTTTGTTCAATCAATACAATTAGTTTTAAAATAGTAATGTTGTATACGGGAGATGGTCTCTCTTAACTGTTTAATTTAGGGACAAAAATGAAGCAAAAGTTAATTCTGTTGACCAACTGGTATAAAGCTTACATTTCTTGAAACTTTGCAGGCAATATTAAAACTTCTATTTCGGGACCTTTCTTTTCAAGGGTGTAGCTGTCTTGTTACAAAAGACATTTCTATAGGGTACAGAGTATCTTAGCGAAATGTCTGTGGAAGTTTCGATTTGATCTCATTCATGGTTTCCTTGTAACATGAAATCGAGAAATGATACTTTTCAAGAGTTACATTTCGTTGTTTCCTATATCTGTGTATGGACCTTTCCTTCTGCATTACACAAGGGCCAATATAATAAAGATTAATACGTAAACATGTTTGGGGGAACCTTTCTCTCCATTTGTAGTTCTGTTGCCTCCCACTCATTGAAGCTTTTACCTCATTCTGTTAAGCAAAGAGCACGCAAAGTAGTATACCCGGGTGTACTTTTACTGCATTATGACGTCTTAAGTTGAAGATAAAAAGGGTAGTTAGTGAAATATATAAGAATGGATAGCAGAAGAGTTTTCAACCAGGATTCTATCACATAACATGAAAAAACAAAATCTATGTAGAAGGAATATTCTATTTTTTTATTTCTTCTTAAAACAATTAAATAGTCGAGACTAAGAAGGAAAATATTACATTTCATATTAGTTTTCGAAAACTAAAAATAGATCTATTTTGCTGTTAAACTAATTGTAAAAATCATTAAACTATAATTACAGAGGTGCGCAAAATTACTAACGAACATTACGTAATTATTTTTTTTTCATCATTAGTTTAAGCAGAAAACAGTTTTCTTGTTAGTTTCCCACGTGAAATCTTTTCTTTCTTAATCTCTCCATTTAACTAAGGTATTACTTAAAATTATACTTCAAACAATGTTTAATTTTGAAATACATTTTGCTGCTAGTTTTATATTTCTTTTAAATACTGCTTGATCTATGCTTCTACCTTTAACACTAACGCTGCGTCATCGCGCGGTTAAAATAGAAACAATTCAAAAGTAATGTACAAGCAGTTAGATTTGAATTTTGTTCTTATATTAACAATGTTCTATCGAACGAATCATTTAAAGGGCATTATCCAAAGGTAATTTATCCTCCTTAAAGCGACAAAGGTGGAGAGGAAATACTAAAGAACGATTCAAACGATACTCTGGATTAAACATAAGCTTATTATGAAATCTTTTTACTACGTATGTGAGCGATGTCTTATACGTTAACAAGCATCTTATGGCAAAATGTTTGTTACATTTTTGAATGTATTTTGGGTGGGAACAACATGGGTCGAATAGGGAATGCCTTGGTAAAAGAACATTTTGCTAAGAAAGACAGTGTTGCCGTACCGCAATATTACTTCCACATCCATTTTCAACAGAAAATCTCATTACTTAGAAATATTTTTCGAGCTACTAGAATAAAAATACTTACCACTGATATTATCAATAATTAGGAAATTAGATTATATATTAATACCTCAACGATCTGCGTGGTCCAGAATGAGTTCAGGTACTTTTGTAACAATATACATATTAAAATTGAGTTAATGAGTACTGAAGACTAAATAACACACTTTAATAAAACTCTTAAAGTTTTATATAAAGAGAATTAAAATGAATAGCGACACAATAGAAGCTCTGTAAGATTATCTAATGTAGATATTGCAGTATATTTGAAGTATAAGCAAATGCGGTTGCAGTCAATATTTTTGCTTCAATGATTCACAAAGAAATTAAATTTCCGAGCTAGTTGTACCTGGTATATTAAAAGCAACATAACATTTTTGAGTAGTACTAACTGTAGGGGAGGATCAGGACCAGTACTGTTGTCCTGTAGTTGAAAGAATGATCTGCAGGAGATGAAGAAACACAATCCATAACAAAAAAATATCATGGTGAAGGAAGCAGTGTCACCAGCGAAGTCTATGGTAGAATATAAATGACATGGACAAGATGGACAGGGAAAGACATCTTTGATGTGTACCTTTTCTGTCAGATCGTGGAGCTGACTACTCTCCACGACTAAACTATGTCAAAAACAGTGCAAGTGGGACTATAAATTTGGGGTAAAATAGTTGAACCTTTGGACGAATCCTGCTTCATGGGATTCCAAGAACCAGACTAAGAAAGATCTTAGAAGATGAATGTGGAACGTACAAACTTTATACTAAACTTGTGATTTACAGACGGTAGTACGCGAGACAGAAGTACGAGATGGGCATCGTGGAAATTTTCAGGTGGATGCCAATAAAACTATCGACGTGTGGACAAATGTACACGCTTCTTAATGTACACGTGTGAACAAACAGAAGAATTTAAAATTGATACCGCCCGAACCTACAAAGATCTTGGTGGGAATATTAATTAACGAAACGAAAAGGTACAAATCAACTTCAATTGACAACTAGTGCTTTATTCAGAGTTGTGATCGGAGGTTATTATCCATACTTCACCCCTTCCCTCAAATTAGCAACAACGAATCATGTAATAAAAGCTCATTCACTGTTCTACTAGACTTCCAACGGTGTAGTAAAGCGAATAAGTAACTTTGGAAATTTACAATTATAAAATTACAGACTACCGCCACAATAAGTAATACTTTTCCCTGTGGTTCCCATCCAATATTTTTTTTTAATTGCAACATTTTGCAGAGGTGTTTCAGGAAACAAGAGTATAAGATTGCGTGATCTTAAGCTGACTTAGTGATGTTTCGAAAGAACATATATATATATATATATACAGGGTGTCCATAAAGTCCGTTGTCACCTCGTGTATCTGCGAATATGAGCAAATGCAAAAACACATATTTCATTATTTTGAGGGGCTTGAATTTTGAGCTATAAAAGTTCCACCCCAGACCCCCCAAATTGGGGTACGGGGGTCTACTCGAAAATTTCAAATGGCAAATGGGGTCGAGTAATATAACGTTTGAAAGGTCTCGACAAAAGAAATATTTTGGCGAAAGTTTCAAGTCGCTTTGTTGACCCCATCCAAAATGGCGGCTGTCACATTTCGTGTCCATAAAGTCCGTTGCCTCCCCGTCTATCTTCAAAACGACTGGTAATATAAAAAACACACACAAGAACACGTCCTTCATTATTTTAAGGCGTTAACATTTTGAGCTATAAAAGTTCCACTCCGTGTCCCCTAGGGGGGAGTAAACGGAGTTCAGTGGGTACGTGAAAATGCCAAAAGTGGTCGAGTGATACCTAGTGTCAACGGGTTTGACACAAGTAATAATTTGAGGAACCTTAGAATCTTAAATTGTTCCATATTCCAAATGGCAGTAAGATGAAAGTTATAAAACGAAGCTTCTATTCTTCACTCAGACAACAAGAGGTCTAGAAGTTACTGGTATCTAACAGTTGTTGTCATGATTCTTTTCGAAGTTCTAACGTACCCACAAGTATGCTGCTATATTAGTCCATAGTTTTGTATTGCTAGGAACATTTCGAAACATGTTCTTTTTCTTTATTTTTCTTTATGAGAGTTTGCAGATGAATGTAAATTGTCAATGTTTGAAAAGAGGTTCCAAATTGTTGACAATGAGTTTTCCAGCTTATTCCTACACATATGCCTTAATCACTAAATAGTGTCTTTCCAGTTACACTTTGCTGATGAAAGTTTCGGAGATACACGCGTTGAAGTTACATATTTATAGGCTGAACATGTAGAAACTATTAAGTGGTTAAGGCATATGTACCTAGGAACATGCTGGAAAACTTATTGTCAGCAATTTGGAACCTCTTTACAACACTGACAATTTACGTCTATCAGCAAACAGTCATAAAGAAAATTAAAGAAAAAGGAAATGTTTCGAAATGTTCCTAGCATTACAAAACTATGGGACTAACATAGCAGCTTACTTTTGCGTATGTTAGAGATTTAAAAAGAATCTTGACAACAACAGTTAGATACAGATTTTGCTGTGAAGAGTAACTTCTAGACCTCTTGCTGTCTGAGTGAGGAATAGAAGTTTCATTTTAGAACTTTCATCTTACTGCCATTTGGAATATCAAACAATTTGAAATTTTCAGGTTTCCCCAAATTATTTCTTGTATCAAACCCGCTGACACTAGGTATCACTTAACCAAGTTTGTCCTTTGACAATTTTACGTAGACCCTGACCTCCGTTTACTCCCCTTAGAGGACACGAAGTGGACCTTCATAGCTAAAAATGTTAGCCCCTTCAAATAATGAAGGACTTGTTTTTGAGTTACCTCATATTCGCAGTCGTTTCGAAGACACACGGGGTGGCAACGGACTTTATGGACACCCTGTATATATGTGTGTGTGTGTCTGTGTGTGTGTGTGTAAGAGAGAGAGAGAGAGAGAGAGAGAGAGATAATATTAATAGATCAACAGTGGTATCTTTACTCAACAGTGACAGTCGTGTCTCTGTATTTGACGATTTCAGCATCAGGTGTCTCTACTGGAAGTTGGTGTAGGCGAGGGTGTTGGTGTGTCACGTGTGAATACATACCGTTTTCAAGAAAAGATAAGATAAAGATAAAGTTAATTGTATGGACGGTAACAGCAATACCGTTTACAAATGCGATGACTTTTGTAAAATTTAAGATGGATTTTTCGTCTGATCTTAAATCAGAGTTAATTATTAGCTTGTGAGAAAATAGTACT
This sequence comes from Lepisma saccharinum, assembly GCA_022664845.1. NCBI lineage: Eukaryota > Metazoa > Arthropoda > Insecta > Zygentoma > Lepismatidae > Lepisma > Lepisma saccharinum. The sequence goes on from JAGDQP010027225.1 coordinate 17,332, forward strand.
TTGGTAATCTTGAAAAAAGGAAACACTTTACTAGAATCATTATTAACTGTAGCATTTGATACCCCTAGAGTTTTCGGCATAGGCCTTCAGATATCAGGGTCAGTGGTGACTTTGAATTAGGGTGCATGTGGAGTAAGATTGCATTTCATCGAGGTAAGATAACCTATGCTTTTCTCATAGAAAATGAAAAGTTACTGTAGCCATTACGTTTAACATCTGCGACATCAGTTTTAAGGCATGTTAATATTAGTAAATATTAAACCTCACAGAACCTGGCTTGAAAATAATGCATGTGGGGTGCAAGGAAAGAGAAGAAGAAAACCAGACAATAATTGAATATTATAATTAGGAAAGAGAACGTTCGCGAAAGAGAAGAGATATATATTTCTGTGACAAGTGTGATGCATATTACTAAAATGGATAGACGAAAATCTTAGTTGCAGTGTGGAAAAATAGTCAATGTGGATTCATGAGGATTGTTTCGGATATATGGCGTCGAGTGGTGAATATAGAGTTTGTGTTAGAAATCAATTAATTCAATGATTGCGTATTGTAGGTTTCAATATTCCGCATTCAAACACGTTCATCTCATTAAGTCGTCTCGTGATATTGCTTTTGTAGTACTGCTTAGTTAATACTTGGCTAAGGCTTACAGGCTATAGGTTTCGTCTGCTCAAGGCGTAGACAGGCGTAGGAAAGTTTGTGATCACATTTCTGTAGTAGCCTTTAGTTAATGCTTTGTTAGTGGGTACATAAGGGGCCATCTTAAGACACGGGGGTGCAAGAACCACCTACATTGCACGCATTAGAATTTTGTTTAATTCTGTCATGAACATACGTGGTACCTAAATCGTTGATGTTGTCCTGCAAAGGTGAGATGTCAACGAAATAGACAGTACCCTTGGTAATAGGTTAAATTTGTTTAATTAATTGCAGTTCCCAAATATCTTTAAGAGGGCATTTTTGAGCAAACGATTATACTGTAAATAAGGCAATTTGTAGTTGCTATATTATTGTGGTGGGTAATATATTTTTAGATATAGTAGTAGATATGTAAACATTTCGCAAATTTAGTGGAAACATATTTTTCATACCTCTCCTTCTACGTCTTACAGATTTTTCCTTTGCTAACGCGGCTATGAAGCCTCATTTTTGCTATCCGTGGTGTAGCTCCCACTACAGAGTTACTCTCCCTCTCGTGTTACACCATTAAAGATGTAAAATACCCTCCAGAACATATTTACTAAAAAAAGCTTGTTGATAACATCCCATTCGATTTAATTAAAAGGGTAGAAACGGCACTAGTTCTAGAAATACTGTCATAGCCATAGCCATGTGTGTTGGGTGTTGTTAATTCAGCCGTATAATATGAAGGTTAATCAAAGGGGTAGAGCAAGGCTTAATGTGAATGTTAGGTGGCTAGATCTTGTAAAAATATAGGGAAATAGTCCTATAGAATTATTGAATATAATAAATGTGAAGAGGGTAATAAAAAGAAATGTTGTTCCCTTGTGTGAGTTGTTAGGCCCTAGGATTGTTTTGAATTCTTTATGAAGTGTAATTACTAATTTGTCTCATATAATTGTTCTCCGGGCTGGGAGAAATCATAGTGATGTGGGAATAATTAATAGGCCTAGTAAGGTGCTGATTCAGTTGATTGACAAGGATAGTACAGTTGAGGTTGGGTCAAATACTGAGAATAGATTAGTTATCATTTTCAGTTTAAGGGCGTTTTGGTAATACTTGTTTGTTCTGTACTTAATTGATTGGGGCGAATGTTAAAGTATATGATTGAAGCAAAAATTAGGTAGATAAATGAGAAGAAAATAAATAATAATAATCATTTTAAAGGGGATATTTGTGGTATTAAAAAGTATTAAGGCTTAATAATTTGGCTATGACATGGCTATGACTATGACAGTATGCTTCATGCTGAAAGCACGTAGCCTCCAAAGGAATCTAAAAACTTTAATAATAGTTCCGATTTGTAAAAAAAGGCGAAAAATCTTATTGCAATAATTACCGTTAATCTTTTTATTACTAACATGTTACAAAATGCTGAGTATCATACAGCTAACACAACTAAATGTAAACATAAATGAAATAAATGGAGATCACAACGTGGATCTAAATCTCAAATATGGATTTAGAGAAAGTAGATTTACGCTGGGCCAGTTTTTGCCTTGAGGCACATATTAGAGGAGAGGTGGAAATACAATGGAATAGTTCACCAGCTGTTCATAGATTTCATTCTATCAAAAAGGAGAAATTTTATAATATCCTGGTATGATTTGGATTAAAAAAAACTTGTTTAGCAACTGAGAGTGTGGATCAACGACCCCATAAGCAGAATACGTTTAACTAATTATATGTCAAATAGTTTTGAGATTCGCAGAGGATTAAAGAAAGTGGTACCTTGTCACCATTTGTAATGTCCCTTGCCCCCCTTACTGTCTGCCGATTTGAAGATCTAAATGACAAGCCGGCCATACTCAAAATTTGATTTAAAAAACGAAATTAGATTACTATAATCTAGTAGCAATTACTAACCAATACATTTTTAAGAGTTCTAGGAACACTATAGACAGGACCCACTCGGAGTTCCACACACTTATAACTTAGCAGGAAAAGTAGCAACTATCCTCTCTCCTTCTCTCATACACACACGTTAACCCCACACGCTATCGCAATTTATACTGATATCCCTGAACACCTCCAATCTATCCAATTAAAATGACAATAATTATTTCTGAGAAATAAAAGGAATGGATTCCAATACATTCTTTATAGAACAATAAATAGTCTGGATTCAATATACAAATGGTTCAGCAAGATCGGATCAAATTGATAGAAATGATGTAACAGGTCAACATAATCAAATACTTTCAATACAATAACATATGCAATTACAAGTTAAGAAGAACAACTGATTATTTCAACATTAACAGAATATCGATTTCACTTCTCTCTCTCTCTCACACACACACATTGATCAGACCACTGATCAGACTGGCCAATTCTCAAACTCCATATTAATCATGAAATACGTATTCATAAATTTAGTATTTAACACTCTCATGCGATGGGGACACTGAATATAGATAATCTCTAACTCCAAAGATATGCCTATTCTCGAGATCCTCCAATAATATTCAAAATAATAAATTTAACTTCTCTAATACAATGAAATGTATTACAAGATAGTCCTAACTTATTTTAAAATCATATACAGTAATGAATATTCCGGGTATCAATATCTAATTCATGACATGGCGGGTTTCTCGACCTAAGGCATTCAAATAATAAAATTCCCTTGACTTCAAAACTAAGAAAAGATTCTTTTGAGCATTCAGACATCTATACACTCTAAATAAAAGCCCTCAATTGATAAATATACTCAATGATATATGTTATTACTTTACCCAAAATGGCTTCCCGACGAAACGGCCTTTCGTGCACGGTGCACAATAGTTCCAGGAAGACTAATTTCCGTGTAAAGGTCAATAAATGTAATAATATATAATGGAATCAACACATCATGAGCCATAGAATAATTTCGATACTCATAAGTAATTCTCACACAAACATGGCCCTTCGTTACACACATTTAACAGACGTTACACTCCACAACGTTGGCCTTTCGTTACCAACTCTAGTATAAAGAAACTCAAAGGTCCTGGCGTCTTCCTCAATTTTAGTTTACAAAATTGCCGCTAGAGTGAGTTGGTAACATTAATAATTTCATCATTCATTCTTTCCAGAGATTAATTTCTGACCAGTTTTTCAAGACGGTAATGACACACAAAATCAAGTCATTGGACACTACTGTTCAATTCTGTGTTAAAGTATGCGTTTCCAAAAGTGAAAGAGTACCAAAAGAGACTAATGTATTGAACCAACTGTCATGTACTCAGTTGCAGTAAATTTAATGGGGTATGATATAGATCCACTGCAAAGCAACGCCTATGTATTAGTCTGCTTTTGATAAAATATGTCGACTGTGGAAAAATCAAACTATAAGCTAAACATACACACATAAGTTATAATAAATAAAAAGCTAATTGAAGTTATAGTGTGGTAAATAATTTTATATGGACATCAGGTTGGCAAACATACATCATTTGCCTGTGTTTGAAAACAAGGTTTTGATAAAGATATACAAGTGAAAACGGGACGAAATGCACGGAGATTGGAGGAGACAGCTTACTGATCTCCACAGAGTACATGATTCTACCGGCATTTTAAGAGTTGTGAAATCACGGCGGCTTAGATGGGTAGCCATGTAGCTCGAATAGGGAAAAACGAAGATTATATTCCACCGTGGCTGTTAGGAAGACTAAGATGACGTTGTGATGACATTATTAGAAGAATCTTCGAGAGTTAGAAGTTCAAGATGAAAACTTTATTTTGCCCTTAATAGAATCCATGTCAAGCTTTTGTTACTGCGTCAATGAACTTGCAAGCTATTTAAGTCATAGAGTTTGTACTTTCCTGAAGGTGGCCTGATAATTATTTATTACAAGTTGGTTACTGTTGGGGAGTGTTTGCACCGACATGTTATCCCAAAATTTATATCGCGTATGAACACTGGAGCTAAAGGGAATAATTGAAGATAGGTCGACACTGTTGAACTTACTTAATTATGCTGGTGAACTGATTTCAAATATATATGTTTGAGGAGAACTGGTTGTTAATAAACCCCACACTATTGTCATTCATGTTAAGAAAGATTATTCAATGAAATACTACTGATGGATGAATTGGCTTAGACCCCTTTGCTTGAACATATCATAGACACGAATACTGCTTTTAAAGTAATATTAACCCATGTATCATTTCTTGTGAAGAATTTTATTAACTTCGTCAGGAGGGTTCCTAATCCGTGTCGTAAAAATCGACATTGAATTAGTTCAAAAAAGTGAGTGGTTAACTAAAATTGAGAGTCCAATACTGAGAAGGTCTTTTGTGAAATAATTCAGTGAATGCAAAAATTGTCAGAGCAGTAATTGCAAGTTACTACAAACTAACTACAACTTTAAGAGTTATTACGCAACTCCAAATGATATATATATATATTAGGGTGGCAACTAAAATTCACTTTTGTATTTGTAATGGTCTCAGGATCAAATTTTATTTCTCTTTATCTCAAATGTTTACTACAAAAATTTTGAAACAATTACACAATATTTAGTGGTCGCTCAACGCATTCATAAGTTCACTTACAACTAAAATGTGAAAATTCACATATAAATACTATGAAATTCAAAAATATGTTTGAATATTTATGTTTTACGAATGTATATTTTTTAAGTATTTAATTTTGTGAAAGTATATTCAACACAACAAACAAAAATGCTTTGACTGAGAATGGATTTACTTGGGTTGAGAATTGTTTTTTCTGTGCTGCTCTACAACTTGGAGAAGAAATTGGGCCTGATCTTCCTGATTGGTCAGTTTTCCATTGAAATTTTGAATCAATGCAATTCCTCGTTCTGCCAGATCATTTACAACATGCAGAGCTTTCATGCGCTCTCGAGCCTGAAGGAAACTATCGTTTGTTTCCCATGTTTCAGGGTTTTCTATTAAAAAATCTATGGACATCTCCAGTGCTTCAAACAGCTTTCTGGTGTCCCTGGAAACGAAGTCACTTAGGGCTTTATCCTTCTTGGTCTCCTCATATCTTAAGCACACGATTTCTTCTCCTTCACTTCCATCCCTAAATAACGCTGTAACCATGTCTTTCTTCACTGCTGCGGGGACTCCAGGATCAAAGAAACTGAAACCAATAAGTGGTTCGCTCAAATACCACAGATGTCGTGAGAAACTGTGCATTGCTGCTTCTGCAATTTTTGCATTGATATTCTTGTAGGAATGAATGGGTCTTAAGAGATTCAGATCATTTCTTGGAGCTGAAAGAGCAAGAGGAGAGGAATTACATGCCTTCAAATACACTGCGACGACAAATATGTTGAAGTCGCGAAGCCTGTTCAGCTCACGGGATGTAAGGTGAAACTGTGACCGGAAAAGATATATCTTCAGGCAATAAATCAATTTCGCCATCCATCGTGCACGATGGTAGGCTCAGAAACGTAGAATGTGATACTTCCTCGAAGAACTTCGCCAAGAAATATGAGAGCAAGTTGTAAAAGTTCTCTGTAATCATCTCTTGGTTCAGAGTGCGTCAGTTGCTGCTTGAAGAAAGATATCAATTCATACTTTACTGGGGGTCAAAACCTCTGCGACAACTTCGTCCTGGATTCCGGTGTCGAACTTCAGCTTGTCAATTGAGTTCCATGCCTCAGAGAAACGTTGAAAGAGTTTTATGTGTGGACCCATTAAAACACCAAAAACCATGTCGAACACTCGCGCCACAATTAGTTCCATTATGTGATGCCTGCAAGGGACTCTGATCAGATCCCTCTGCATTTTCTGTTCCAGCAAGGTACAAGCTCCATTTTGTGACCCCGTGTTAGATGCTGTTGTGTCAAAGCACATGAAATGCACACGTGTTGTTAAGTTCCAATCCCCCAGCAATTTTAAAACAGCTTCCGACTGGGAGGCACCACTTCCATTTGGAATAGCAGGCACTCCTAATAGTTTCGTGTCACCATTCCCAGAAACGAGAACCGCTATGCGATTAACTGATTCCTTAGAAGTGAGAGCAGGTAACAACTTCTCATCCCAACGCACTGTAAGTGGACCACCAGATGGAAAAGACGAACAAATTTCACTTGCGATTTCTTTGCGGTTCCTTCTGCGTGCTCTTCTAATAGATTCCTTATTAACACAGATTTCTCGTGAGCTGTGGCCCAAAGCTTCCGCTGCAGCAGCTAGAACATGAGTGGCATTTCTGTCGCTGATTTTTGCACGATCCAGTGCTGAAGACAGCTCTGGTGAAATGATGTTGGCTGGTCGACACAACTTTGGCTTCTTTGTAACCGACAGCCTTCGGGAAGGACATGCATAATCTGAGTCGTCGCTATTTTCGGCAGTCTCGTATAAACTGTCACTATCATCATCATCATCATTGTTGATTGAGGCATTTGCTGAAAGCGTATCCATTTCCTTTCTCTTCCTGGTCTCCTCTTTCTTATCTCTTTCTTTTCTTCTTGCCTTGTCAATTTCATATCCACCCCTGCCATCGTTCCTCGTCTGCCTTTCTTCCTGGTATTTTAATAAGCTGAAGAGCTTCTGAATGAGCCACATCGAAAAGATCATCAAGAGCGTTCACAAACAAATTTTCCTTGTTTTTTCGCGTTTCAGTTCTTCGTGTACAATTTTTCTTCAGTTTTTGCCACTCGTTATTCAAAACCTTTCACTTTTCCAATAACGTGATAATCCTGTTTTGTGGTTATTCGAGCTTTTTCCCAAAACGAGAGAATGTCAGTGGTTGTTAAGCGTGCGCTTTCCTGAATTGTTAATTTTTCTTCGGAATGCAACTGAAGAAATCTTACAAGTACTTGCCGCTTGGAAGGAAGTTTACATTCTGTTATAGACGAAACTGTACTTCCAATCAACCACAAACCACGTCCTTTATTCTCAGACATTTTATAACTCAACACACAACAGCGTAAAATATAACACAATGATTTATCGAGATAGCGAGTAAATCGAGATGTTAACGGCGATCTGAACAATGTAAAAATGTCACACCAAAAACCCGACTGTAATGCCGCCAGTATCAGCAGGTCCCTTCAATGTGGATAATACAAAGTCATGTGAGCGGCATGCTTTACCACTGAAAGTAAAAATATTGCGCAGCATTGTTGCTGCCTGAAAGAAAGGGGTGATTGTTGATTGCTATATCTGAAAATAAGTGGTTCTGACATAGTCTTGTGTAAGCATTTAAGCAATACCTA
>JAGDQP010027226.1:1630-25189 GCA_022664845.1 Lepisma saccharinum
GTCTACATTTCTACAAAGTCCGAATTTGAGGTGGGGTGGGGTCCCATACAGGCTGGGGGACTAATTTATGATTTCCTGTTCAAAATTTGTTCTTCAATTTCAAAATTTTACTTCTCACCTCTACAGAATAGTGTGGGGACGTAGTGCTGTAAGGGGGTAGAAAAAATATTTTTTGTTTCGTGTTAAATTTTCTGTTTAGTTTTCATATGATAAAAGAGGGGAAGTAAAAAAACTACCTTGTTTGTATGTAGTGAATATGAACTTCTAAAACTTCGAAATGAGTTATATCCAATCAGCGTGATCCAAGAGCTGGCGCCCTGAGATCAGATCAATTGGAATGCACGCAGGTTCGAGTTCCACTGCCAGCCATCCTGACTGAGGTTTCCCAGGGTCCTCAACATGCTGGGCGATAACATCCTTTAATCTCTACCAAATCCACCCTAGTCTGAGACGCTTAAAGGCTATAAATCAATACAAATTCAATGAATATCAACTTTAAGGTATACATAAAGTAAGGCGCTAAATAATGTAATAATGGTAAATGTTAGAATAGAGGTAATTGCTTGTTTAAATCGTGAATGGAAGGAGTAGGAATATGTAATAAAAACGTGCTAACGTAAAATGTACACGGTATGGCCAAAACGTTGCTACCACGCTGATAATTGATTGCTTGACGTACTGCTATCGTCTGTAATCTGCTTTCACTTATCATGATTCTTGCTATAGTTTAACGTATTACTTCCAATCGTTATTGTAAAATGTCGAATATTGTAGGAATTTGATGTACTGCTACCGCTGGCTTGTTAAAACCCATGCGGATTGCATAGAAACAAAATCTATCCAATATCTTGACCACATTTTTATAAAATTCCTATAATTGTAGGATTATTCTACCAAACATCTCCGAGGTTTCTGGGTCGATGATGACCAATATTTGTATAGTAATAGCGGTTTTGGTGGAGAAGGTTTATAGAGCAAGAAATTAGCGAACAGTTGTACGATTTCTATGGTTACGGTATTAAAAAAGGATTTTTGCGAATTACGTAAGAACGGCTAGATCAATTACATCCAAGCTCGGTATTCTGATAGAATGGGCAATTTTCTATGTTTTTAAGGCACCAGAACTTTCACATTATTACCATTTCCATGGTAACCAGTCGCAATTACTAAAACTCATATTCGCGTCTGATATGAGAACGTTCAGACTAATTTGCTTCAAACTTGGCATGAATGTATAGAACTCTCAAAACTAAAACCACATCAATAATGTCAAACTATTTACCGTTGCCATGGTAACGGGACTGAGTTATTAAATGCACATTCTACCATTACGTAGGAACCGATTAGTCGATTGCAGCCACGCTTCACACAACGATGTAAGGCAGTCCGCTTAACACTTTAATTGTATTAGAATGTTAAAGCATTTAGTGTTAGCATGGTAACAAGACTCACTTATTTTATGCAAATTCGAGCATCACCATGGAGACTGATCCGATTGCAGCCAAACTTCATATAACGATGTAGAGAAATCCCCTTCAGGCTTTAACTGTTAGAACGTTGATGCGTTTTACCGTTTCCAAGATAACGAAATTCACTTATTAAAACACATAAATGAGCTTCATGTGGGAACGTTTAAGACTAATTTGCTTGAAAGGACGGAAAGGGCGTAAGCCATAGTGCTGTTACCGCCCATACAATTCATTTTATCTTAGCTTGAAAGTAGTACTGCGTATAAGGGCCGTTTTTTGCCCCTCAACCGAATCTAATGAAATTTTGTATGTAATAACAAGACCATATGAGAGTTCAAATAAGCCAAATACTATGTGCATACCACTTTCGGTTATAATGGAGAGCGCGTCCAAAATGACCCACTTCCGGGTTCAAATTTTTATAGTGTTGTTCAAAAGAAATTGTGATATCTCGGGAGTGGTGTAAGCTATCACATCCAAATTCCGTTTGACAAGTACTTATATAATGAGTATGTTACAGCGTAAACCGAGAGACCATATCTTTAACCGCGTTGGAAATAAAAATTAGTTTTCTTATGTAAACGTACAGTTTTACTTATAAAAAATGCACTTTTCCCAGAAAACTCTATTGTTTAACCATCAGCCCCCACTAGTTACAAAACGATACTTCGCTGAAATAATCTCCATGTAATGTAGAATAACATGTCAAAAATAATTTTGCTGATGGGGTGATTTGGGCTGGTGGCTAGAAAAAAAATTTTATACTCTAAAGATGAGTACCTCGCGTTGAAGTATATGTTTGAAATTCAGCTAAATAATCAACCGTAACCAAGTACGGATGTTATGAACATATCACAATAAAAAAATTCCAGTTGATAGCTTCAACCGTGCTTGAAATAGAAAAGATTTGCTGCTTATCTCGCTGACTGGACGCTAAAATAGCGGAGCATATGCTTAAAAACAACATCGAAGAAATGCGAGCAGGGCTTCAAGAGAAAGCCATTCTCGGCGTCCACAGAGGCTTCCGGAATTCACTCCATCTTCTATTTAATCTAGATTACAAAATGTTTCTTTTAACCATCAGCCCCATCAGTTACAAAATGATTTTTGAGTATGTTCTTCTACATTACATTGAGATTATTTGAGCGAAGTATCGTTTTGTACCTAGTGGGGGCTGATGGTTAAACAATACTGAGTTTCCTGGAAAAAGTGCATTTTTATAAGTAAAATCGAACGTTTGGATAGGAAAACTAATTTTTATCTCCATAGCGGTTCAAGATATGGTATCTCGGTTTGCGCTGTAACATGCTCATTATATAAGTACTTGTCATACGAAATTTGGAATTTATAGCTTACGCCATTCCCGAGATATATTTGTAACAACACTATAAAAATTAGGATCCTGAAGTACCCATCATTAGAGTATAAAATGTTTCTTTTAACCACAAGACACCATGAGTTACAAAATTATTTTTGAATATTGTCTTCTACATTACATGGAGATTATTTGAGGGAAGTATCGTTTTGTAACTAGTGGAGGCTGATGCTTAAAGAATACAGAGTTTCCACTGAAAAGTGTAATTTGTATAAGTAAAATTGAACGTTTACTTACTTACCCTATGGCTCACAGAACTCGCAAGTTTATCGCCGTAGAAACAAATGTTCGCCATCGGGATCTATCCTGGGCAAGATCAAGCCAGTTTTCATCACAAACACCTACTTCTCGAAGATCCCTTCTAATATTGTCCTCCCAACGTCATTTCAGTCTTCCCAACGGTCTCTTTTCCTCCTGTTTTCCAACCAGGATGGAATATAAACTTCGTTTTTCTCCAATCCGAGCTACAGGGCCTGCCCATCTTAGTCGTCGTGATTTTATTATTTTTACAACATCGGGTGAGTCGTACAATCTGTGAAGTTCTTCATTATGCAGTCGCCTCTATTCTTCGGTCATCTCGTGCCGTTTCGGGCCGCATATCTTTCTCAAAACCTTATTTTCACACACTCGTAATTTATGTTCATCTGCTGACGTTGTACTTCAGCTTTCGCAACCGTAAAGTATTACCGGCAGAATAACCGTCTGTATATTTTCAATATCAATTTCGTTTATATTAATTACAAGGTTAGGAGTTTCTGGACCGAATGGAAACATGCGTTTCCTGATACTAAGCTACTTTTTATTTCTTCCGTTACCTCGTTTTGGCTTGTTACGTATGCTCCCAAATATTTAAATTTGTTTACCTTCTCTATGACCTCAACCCTAATTATTATGTTTTTATTTATTTCATTCCCTGTGTTTACTTCATTTACTTCATGAACCCCTTACTAATAAAAGTTTAGTGAGATTGCACAGGTGTTCACATTATTTTGTCCAGGTCCTGTTCATATGAAGTAAGAAATGTTTGTAAACAAAAAATCGTTAAAAAATCTCTTGAATATTGAAAATAGATCATTTTTACACAATTCCTTGTGAGTTCATAAAACATTCAGATAATACCAATTGAATTAAAAACTACTATAATAACAACGGTATTGGCTGCAAACGTCTGCACTCCCAGAAGCAAAATACAGTAACAAGAGTTTTTGGCGACTTCGAGGACCCGTAAGAAAAAAGATGTTAAAGATACCAGGTGTGTAAATATGAAACCGGAATTTGTGCATAGACAGCGTGGTTACCGTAAAACTGCGTCCTTGGCGACACTTGCTTGTTTTGACTGCTGATAACGATTTGCAACTCACAACCAGACAAGTTTCATGTCATAGTGTAGTGTTTAATAGCGTTGAACATGGCGCAATTTGTACCTACAAACTACGATGTGCGGACAGCATTGATTTCTTGTTACCATTTGAAGAAAACTGCACCAGAATCGCATTGCATGCTGGTCGAAGCTTACGGTGATCATGCTCTTGGTAAGTCACAGTGCTACTCGTGGTTTACAAAATTTAAAAGTGGCGATTTTGACGTGAGAAACGAATAACGTGGAAGACAACCGAAAAAAATTGCAGACAGCGAATTGCAAGCTTTGTTGGATGAGGATGACGCTCAAACGCAACAACAACTCGCGGATCAATTAAATGTGACACGAGCAGCAGTTTCTATACGTTTAAAAGCCATAGGCAAGATTCAGAAGATGGTAAAATGGGTTCCACATGCATTGACTGAACGACAGCAGGAAAACCGAAAAAACACTTGCGAAATTCTGATCGCCAGGTACAAATAGAAATTATTTCTCTATCGAATTGTGACTGGTGACGAAAAGTGGATCTATTTCGAGAATCCTAAGCGTAAAAGATCATGGGTAACTCCAGGAGAACCGGCGACATCGACTGCAAGACCAAATCGCTATGGACGGAAGACAATGCTTTGTGTTTGGTGGGATCAGAAGGGAGTGATCTATTATGAACTGCTGAAACCTGGCGAAACCGTTAATACCCAACGTTACCGACAACAAATGATCGATTTGCATCAAGCTTTGCGTGAAAAACGACCAGAATATGACCAAAGACAATATAAAGTGATTGTGCTTCACGATAATGCACCCTCCCACACAGCAAAACCGGTCAAGGAAACGACTGCGACGTTTGGCTGGGAAATCCTTCCGCATGCGGCTTAATCACCAGACTTGGCGCCTTCCGATTTTCACTTATTTGCATCCATGGGACACGAACTTGCTGACCAGCGCTTCACATCTTACGAAAATGGCTTGATGACTGTTTGCAGCGCAAGAGGCACAGTTTCTTTGGTTTGGCATCCACACATTGCCGGAACGATGGCATAAATGTATCGCTAGCGATGGGCAATACTTCGAATAAAATCGTTCTTAGCATTGTCATCCAATCACTGTGCCTTATCTGTACATAAATTCCGGTTTCATATTTATGCACCTGGTACTATATTTTCTCCAAGTGAAATATACGATAGTATGATCCCGCATTCGTAACGAAATGTAGGTTATTCAATAGAATATAACCTGAATATTTAAAGGATTATCTACACACCTGTTTGTAAAAGATGTTTGCCAGGTAAAAATAAAAATTATAACAGTTTACCATGTATGGTTTGTGGCAGAAACTAGCGGTAAACATAATTATCATATTCGGTTATTTCGTTATCTAACCTAACCAATGATAATCCAATCAAAGTTAGCCAAATTTGAACAGGAACGACTGGAAGAAATTACATATATTTTGATTAACATTTTAAAATATTTTATTAAATTAATGTCCTATATAACAGAAGAGAATTGTTATTCAACTGGAATGGTTGGTGGTTAAGGTCGCTATCATTATATTCAATCAAATTGTTTAACAATTTTTTTAACCTTTAAATCATCTGGGGTAGAAATTACGTGCTCGTGAAAGATGTTATTTACAACTCAGATTATGAATTGCTATCATCTTTCTTTCACGGAGAGAGTAAGAAGGTGTAACCAACAATATTATAAAATCCACAGATATAATTCTTTCAAATTTCATAGCCTTTAGCTAGTTCCTTTACAAACGTTTTAAGACCAAAAGTATCTTTTTATCGTATTTAGGTGGGGAGCTATGACGTTAGGAAGGTATGACAAGTATCGACGTCAAAGGGCGTGTAAGGGTTAAATGTCGTGAAAGGGACAAATATAGAGATCAACATATCTGTCGTTGAATTTATCTGTATGTGTGCCCGCTATACAAATCCACATTCTTGGATCGATCTGCAATAAATATTGCATGCCTATGACCAGAAGAAGATCCTAAAATTTTGACCCCGAGAGTACAATTTGCCTCTCGGAACCTCTTTCATGTTGAATATATTATTATTATTATTTTTTTTTAAAAAAAAACATACTTTTCTTAAATAATTCTTACTAAAATATAAAAAATAACTTTATTTATGGCTAGAAAGAAAAGCATGGGGCGTACTCTCATATACAGTCACTTTATAAGTTCTTCAATTGGTGCGCCTCATGCTTTTCTTTTTAATCATACATAAACAAAATTATTTAAGTTTTTAATACTAATTAATTAAGAAAAGTATGTTTTTAAAAGATTTTTAAAAATATTTTTTGCGAGTTATTTCGGTGTTCGGATACTTTGTCTCAAGCTGATCTTGTCACCCCAATTCTAAAGTGTTATGACACCGGTCAAACGCGTCATCGTTGCGGGCTAGTATTTATTTTAGGATAAAGAAATTCTTACTACAAAAATAAAATATTCTTTCAAAATATAGAAATATATAGAAATATATGAAAGTAACAATGGAATATTGTATTGTCACCCGACTTCGTCGCTGTGTAAAATTTCATTATTGTATGATGTCGGAAAGTGCCTGGAACCCGGACTGACCCAGTGACCCGTCGGTAAAGCAAGAATTTTAATTCTTTCCTTATGGCTTTCGGCGTCTGAACAGTGTTTATTTCAGTGGCGACCGGGGACGGGGGGTTTAACCACAGAGCACGAACAATACGACACCAAAAAGTTCCTAGCTATAACAAAATCAAATGAGAGAAGTTTTATATTCCCGGAAAGAGCAAACATACTCAAAGATGTGTGCAAATAACTCTTCTTTCGGAAAGATTATTCTATTAAAATATTGATTGAATCAAGCCACAGGAACTACAGTATATCAGGTAAGTCAATTCGAGTCAAGACAGGGTCGTCGGGTCAAGATTACGTCTCTGGGTTAACTGGATTAAGATTCGATCACTGGGTCGTCGAATCCTAAAGTTAGTCTGGTCATTTTGGCCAAGACTGGGTTATCGAGTAAGTTGGGTCACTCGGGTCAAGTTTCGGACTGGGGCACTTACATCCGGATAAGCCCGAACCACCAAAAGCGATTCGATTTCAGCTTTGCCTGTAGTGTCTTCCTTCGACCGTGGGTTCGATCCCAGCGACCGAGAATCCTGATTAGGTTTTCCGTGGTTTTTCCTCAGTCACACCAAGAAAAGGCCGGGATGGCACCTTCAACATAGGCTCTGCCTGCCTGACACCTTCCCGAATCCTTTCCCCCTCCTATCTCGACCTGAGCCTTAGATGACTAAATAACTTGCGACTTTTATACTCAAAAATTCACTTTGAGATAGGGAGTAGTTAATTGGAAAGCTAGCGAGTATAGAATAAACCAGCATCCTTTAAACATGGAATATTATTTTGAAATGTTTTGAAAAACACTGTATTTCTTTGTCAATAAGAATTGAATTTGAATTTTTATTTATGGCCTTTAGGCATCTAAGTCGCAAGTTATTTTGAGACCAAACGGTGTTTAAAAAAGTCAAATCTAAATTAATGTTGTTTGCCGTAATCGCCATATACCCTATTATTAATTCGCTGCCATCCTGCTATTAAAATTGCTAGATTTTTATTTTGGTGTAGCGAACAAGTAAATATTTTCCACATATCAGCACGCAAGAATTATTCGCTATAAACGGATAAAATTATTTGCTAGCGATGATTTTTAAAATTCGCAAGAAAAAAAAAAGAACAGCATTGTCAGAACGCAATTGACCAGAATCTTGTAACACCCTTAAAGTACAGTGGAGCCTCTACAGTCCGACATGGATCTCCATAATTCAACAAGGCCCGGTCCCATGTGTCGGACTACAGAGACCACTGGTAGAGTATCTGTACTCCGACAGGGATATATTTAATCCGACAAGCCCCGGTCCCATGTGTCGGTCTACAGAGACTACTGGTAAAGTCTCTGTAGTCCGACACAAATCTCTATGTAATCCGACAAGGCCCGGTCCCATATATGTCGGACTTCAGAGACTTTACTGTAGTTTAAAATTCTTTATTTATGTACTAGTTTCTATCAGTTAAGTGTGCTTTTGTTTAGATCTTTTGACAAAATGAAAGCATGCGATATGTGAATTCTTGTGCTGTTTATTTTGTAGCTTCTGATAATTACAGAGGATAATTTCTTAAGAAAGATAATGAATAAGCACCAGTCGCCATCCTCGGTTCACTTCGTTTAGCCCGCAGATTTCTTGCGTTGGCTTTATCCGGCTCATCTTCTTTGGCAAAAAATGTCTACTTTCTCACGCTTGTTATCATGACTTTAAATCTGCATTGGATACATATTATCTACTACATTGAAGTCCAGGTTTATCACAAAGTATCGTATTTCCGTGATCCAAACATTTTTAATTTTCCCAAATTCTTACCAAACATGGACTGCTTGCGTGTTTACAAGCCTTGACTTTTCAGGTGTTGTACGTATTGTGTTGATCTTCTCGAAGAGGTCACATCTTTGTGATACCTGACAGGATATTTGAATCATTAAATGGCTGACCTTATTCACCCCCTATGCTATTGCCGTAGATGACAGCAATAAAACTCGAAAGTATAATTTCTCTTCTTCTTCTATGTTTCAAAGAAATCTCGTTTCGCTCTGACAGCATAATAGGATTGCATTACATGCCTAAGTCAAGGATTACACCGAAACCAACCAGCACTCGGCTACAAGGAAACTTTTGTCTATTGCAAGAAATAATTGTTGGCTGCTCAATTCCCTTTACCTTCAGCAAAAAGAACTAACTTAAATTAATGTTTGTTGGAATACAAGACCAGTGAAAATTATTTCCAAGAAGGACGCCTTGGCGATAGCATGGTTCCATTATATGTCAAATGTATACTTCAATAATTAAAAACGTGACCTTCACCCAATAATACAAGTTCATCTGATATAAATGTAGTCATGCTGTAGGTAGTATACGGTAGCTAATCTCAATCTCAACAAACTTTATAGACACAAAAGACTAACCTCTATTTTCACTACCTAGAACAATTTAAGTTAAGATTTTTACAGAAAGCGCGCTCGCTAAGGGGTAGTTCAAGTATTACGTAACCATTCAAGAGGGAGGGTTTCAAACTTTGCTCATTTTTGTTGAAAATGGGGAAGGCATCAGAGTAATGTTTATGTAAGATTCACTTAAAAACATATTAGTGTAGATTTAAAGATTTTATCGGGGTTACAAAATAACGATAAAAAAATTGACAGGTCTTACATTAACACAAGAGAAAAGAGCCAGGTGTCTGCTTATTTTTTGCTCACAATTTGGGATGGGATAGCAATGATAAAAGAGACATTCACTAAACATCCATCTTTTCCATGAACCGACCTCAGTAGCACACGCGGTGACAGCGTTGACATAAATCATTTAATGTCCGCCTTTTCGACGTTTTATTCAGACGAAACACGTTGATTCAGCCTAATATGGTTGATTATATCGTCAAAAAAGCTGACATTTAACGGCTTTTCAACGTTAAAACAACCTTGTGCTACTCGCGGATAACAGATAGTTAACAAAAAGGTTGACAACGTATTTTCACGGAGTATTGCGCAACCTGAAGCAAAAACGTACGAAAGAAAGAAACTTACTTAGAAGTCTTCCAAAGGAAGGACCCATGGGTAAAATAACTTAATCTTCTTACACACTAAATCAGAAGAGCGGAAGTCTTCACTCTTTTTTCGAAGTGTTTTCATTGAAAATTATTGAAGTTCTATCAAAAAGAGTGTTTTTTTTATACTGGCTTTGGATAGATAATGATGGATGAAATTCCTCCTTTTTGATGGAATTCCGATGCTTTACGGGTGTAATTTATTCTTCAAACTTGAGAGGGTGATTTTTCATCTTTTAGAGTGATTCATAGTGCATCATGAGTATTATTCGAGTTTGCTATATGCCATTTGTTACCCCAAAGGTTGTCGAAAGACGAAGTTTTACTGTAAAGTTAACTGCGTTTAGTTACAAATAGCAACAGAAGACCAACTTTTCTAAATGGCAACAATATAACAGAAGACGTCAAGAATAAAATTATATAATAATAATAATAATAATAATAATAAATCTTTCTGAAGTACCTGCCCTTTTCGCAGTTGCCCGGTTAGAAAAGGAGGATAGAAGTTGGATCGCTGACCGGGAGGTAGCACGTTCAACTCCCACCGAGGTTAAGGTTTTTCTCTCCTTCATGAGTTTCTTACTTCTTATGAATAAACCCAAGTAGCACATCAGTATCGGCCGATATCAGTAACAGATAATTTGCGATTTCGAATGATGTTATCCAACAGCAGTCAATATCGAATAGCAAACACTTTTGCCCGTATTCCGATATTGATGAATTTATTGATTTAAAAAACGGGATTACGTACATTTTTACAGTAATTTTAGAAAAACGTGATCTTGTTTATATCCTGTATTTATTCTATTACGCGTCTTATTTTATCGCCTCAGTTTATAGTCGCAAAGAGGTACTACGCCCACTTTAAAGAGGTTGCGTGCCTAAAACACGACCAATTGAAAGTTATTGGGACCAATTGAAAGTTATTGGAAATAAAAGTAGGCTTTTTCCTGAGTAATATGATATCAATTTTTTCAGCCAAACATCGGCAAGGTACTTTTTTCGGCACTTGAAATTAACATTGAAGTATATGGAAGAAGACAATATTTGCAATTTCTGGAGAAGGGGTAGGAGTAATTCCTCAACTATCTTTTGATATGTTGTATGGCTACTTAATCTCCATCGGAGTGACCTATAATCGTTTCCGGAAAACATCGACAACCTCTGTAAAGTAGGCATAGCTCTTTCTCACTTATCTGCGACCGGATTCGAACCTGCAATCTAGTGATTTGTCGTCGGTTGTCTTACCCACTCCGCCATGGAACCATCCATGAAGAATAATACGTCAATTATGCATTTCATTAACTCAGACATGTAACTGACATTGACTGCCTTTTCATTACAGAATGACTTTAAGTAGGGAGCATATACAAGTTGTATACATGTTATTTTTGCATTACACGCATCATTTCTGCATGACATAGACATTCTCGAACACACACGATGCTCTTTGGAACGAT
Organism: Lepisma saccharinum; assembly: GCA_022664845.1. Taxonomy (NCBI): domain Eukaryota; kingdom Metazoa; phylum Arthropoda; class Insecta; order Zygentoma; family Lepismatidae; genus Lepisma; species Lepisma saccharinum. Next base: position 12,939 of record JAGDQP010027226.1, read on the forward strand.
ATCGGCTAGTGTCCGATCGGTATCGCGGAATGACACCTTCAAACAGCAATATTTATCTAAGCTTAATGATTTAATTTGCCAGGCTTTTTCCTTATGTTTTCTGAATGAAGTACAACACGTTTCTCATGTTTCAGGAATAGCTTTAAATGTCGAAACATCGTACCACGCGAATGTAGATCGGTGTTTAGTCAGAACGGCCAAACATGATCGGTATTCGCGTTATTGCCCCAGTATCAGGGTTGATATATTTCAAACAAAATGTTTAAAACAAGTGTATAAAGCACGTTTGAATGAATGCTCTTGCTTTAATAAGTTTGCTTAAAAAAATCGTTTCTAAACATGTTTTTAGGAGGTGCTTGAGTATGCTTAAAACAACTAAAATATCACTTAGGAAACTAATTTATTTAATTTTCTTACATTACACCTATCCTTCAAGCAATGACAGTCTCTTTTACTGATAATAAATACACCAAATTATTACAAGATCGATCAACGAAAGGAATATTCTACACGCTTATAGACTTTTGTAATATTTTCGTAGCCTACTAGTGATGATGTACCGTCATACAAAATTTTGTTTTTCTAGCTTCAGCCGTTTAGGCTGTGTATTCGATGAAAAATTCATTTTGGCGGCCAATTTGGATCCAAGATGGCGACTTTTTCAAAATGTTGTAATATTTTCCTAAACTACTCTTGATAACACGCCTTTATGCCAAATTTCGTATATCTAGCTCGAACGGCGTTGAAAATGATTTTTTGGGATCCGCCATTGGATCCAAGATGGCGTCTTTGGAGACTTTTGTAATAATTTCGTAACCTACTAATGATGATGTACCGTTATACCAAATTTTGTTTTTCTAGCTTCAGCTCTGTATTCGATAAAAAATTCATTTTGGCGGCCATTTTGGATCCAAGATGGCGACTTTTTCAAAATGTAATATTTTCCTAAACTACTCTTGATAACACACCTTTGTGCCAAATTCCGTACCTCTTCTCAAACGGTGTTGAAAATGAATTTTGGGGGTCCGCTATTTTGGATCCAAGATGGCGTTTTTGGAGACTAATATTTTCGTAACCTACTAGTGATGATGTATCGTTGTACCAAATTTGGTGTTTTTAGCTCCAGCGGTTTAGTCTGTGTATTCTGTACAACAATGGGTTTTGCGGTTATTTAGAACCCATGGTGGCGGCTTTTTCATTTATTTTTTTTTTAATATTTGCTTAATCTACTGATGATGATGCAATTTCGTTCCAAATTTCGTTTTTCTAACTCCAGCCGTTAAGGCTGTGTAACGGCTACTCAAAACTTCCTTTATATAGGTGAGACATACTAGTTCTTGCAGATTGAAAAGTGATGATAGAAAGTTACATACAAAAACAATGTTCATACAGACGAGAATCAAAGCCAAGGATTATTTTCACATTACAATACCTTGTAGCGAGATGTTTACTGTATACCAGTGGCCGCCTATCCAGACACAAGCTTTTCCACCGAGCGGCTGTAGTTCAGTTAGCACTCGGGAGGTATTGGGTACATTTTCAGCGGCCGGCCACATTAACTGCAGTTTTCCATTTTTTTCTTCTGTCAAACCAGGCAAATCCTGGGTTGGTACCTTCAACTTAGGCTCTGGCTGATACCTTCCGCTCTGTCCCCTCCCTTATCCCGGTCTAAGCCTTAGATGCCTGAAGACTACTAATAAATTTAACTTCAACAAAGGTTTTTATAGGATTTTTTCCTCAGTAGCACCAGACAAATGCCGGGATGGTATCTTCAAGCTAGGCCCTGGACCTCACAACATCTTCTGCCCTACCCAATCCGAGCCTAAAATGCTAAAAAAGGTCATAAATAAATTATATCAATTTAATGTTTATTGTATCTACAAATGCACATCTTTCCAAATTCATTTTTTCTGCAGGCGAGGTATCTTCTTTATTTATAAAAATGTTTACAAGCTCCTAACATCATTTCTGCTTCAATTCTCTGTTTGAATATACTTCAGCAGTAATTTCACATACTGCAGTCCTTGACTGAACTTCAGTGATGAAGTTTTATGTGTCAAAGTGTGCGATTTCTACTTCGATATTCATGTTTAAAATGTAAAATTGTCAAATAAATGTGCCTCTGGTGGCTAGGAAAATCGCTCTCGTGTGAAAGCCTTCATTTAAAACAATTGAACGACGTGGTGGCGCTGCCAACTTGGTGGCTTGGAAAGTCGCAGGATCCCTCCACCAGAATTCTTGCCGCGCCACCAAAGGTAGACAACACCGTGCTCCTGGGTTTTCTCGGGGTTCTTCTGCTTCCTCTCAATTTGTCAATCCACCATTTTCATCATTCTCATTTGTCTCCTTTCACCCCAAGCAGACACAACCGTGGGAGTCTAAACTAGAGATTCATTCATTCCTATCTGTACACAGAAGAAAAAAATATATTTGTTTCTGATACAAAAAAAAATGTTTTAGATACTTTTATCACTCAATTTGTATTGAAATTCCCCCGGGATAAGTGTTCTGAAATCATCACTAGATATTGGCTATGCAAGTTTATTATCTAATTATGATCAAAATCAACTTAGTAATTGTTTCAATTGTCGCACCTTCCTGTCATATTTCAAAACGGTTCGCCACTCGAGTTGTCTAACTTTTTGCTACTTCTTTTATCATTCCATCTCTCGGTAGTTGAAAGAAAAAAAAAGCCTTGTTTTGAGGTCTGACTTATCAGTCACCTGATCTATACAACTTGAGGGAGGGAGGAAAAACAGAACACTGTCGCGGAAGGGACATGCCAGCCCAAGTTGTAAAAATCTAACTGTTGCCATTTTTTTCAAGTCAAAAACCTAAATTGACTTATAAGATATATTAAAAATGTGAGACATACCATTCATACATATGTACCTCCTCTAGATGTGGGTAAACTTTGAAGTTTGTAACATTAAAAATAAGGGAGAAAATTGTTAAAACCAATGCAATGCTTTTTAAATGGACTAACGTTCGAGGGAGTTAAGGGTGGCAGAGCACCTTATACACCAACTAGTGTTTATGCGATGTTCCCCGAATACTCTACAGGCCTAGAGGTAGCGAGTATGACGTCACACCACGGAGCTCACTGAGGCGTTGAAACCATTGAGAGCAATAGGAAACAAGCAGATATTGTAGTTTCTTTTTTTCCTACTGAGAACTAAGAAAAGAGTTGGAAAGTTATTTTGTGTTAGGACACAACATATTATACTCTCTGGAAGTGAATAGTGTAATTTAAAACGCTTTATTAAAATACTTTAGCATTGGGAGATACTTTAATTTGCATTAGTTTTCTTTAAAAGGGGATACATGAAAATGTTAATTTGTACTACTAATAACTGAAAACTCAACAAAATAGATCATCTCATCAACAAAAACTCAATATCTATGGTTTTAGAACTTAGGTTCGTAGACGCCGGGGTAGACGTCTAATGTCCAATCCATACGTTCACGTCGTCGGGCCTGTTAGTACCCAAGCAACTGCTTGGCGAACGAACATGGATTGGCTGCTCACCAACCCCCATTAGCAGACATCGTGGTGAGTCAAATGTCAACACCCCTTCTTTCTTTACACATGATGGTACAAGTAATGAAACAGCCTCGGAGGTCCTCATTGTTCGGAGAACGGAATGCAGCTGGCAACGGCAGCGGTCAGTCCTGCAGAAAGTCAGAGCGTCAAAATGCCCAGGTTTGGACTGTAGACTGCCAGGACACCGACACGGCAACTTGGGGAAGTATGGGGGAAGATATGCACCATGGAAGCGCAATCCCCCAGAGAATGTGGCTACGATAAAAGGGGGCGCAGCCAGTCATGGGATTTTGACGGCAGCGCCCCCAGCGAAGCGAAACGAGTATATATATATATATATATACGTACAAAAAGCGCGAAATACGAGCAAAACACCAGAGGTGCAAAAAATTCAGCCAACTTCTTCAGCCCTAAAATGTGGTGAAATGGAGGATGGAGGTCCATTGGGAACAGTATGTAAGAGAAACAATGGAAGTTGGCGCGAGGTGACAAGGTTCATGATCTTCAAACCATAAGACTCGTGGCGGTCATAAACCCACCACGCCCACCACCACCAATCCACCACCAAGGCTCGAACAACATGCACCCTGCCACCTCGAACCAACTTCCAGTGTTCCTACGTGTCCCACAAAGTTTGGCACGTCACAAAACGTCTGCACGGCCAGAAGCAAAATACAGTAACAAGAGTTTTTGGCGACTTCGAGGACCCGTAAGAAAAAAGATGTTAAAGATACCAGGTGTGTAAATATGAAACCGGAATTTGTGCATAGACAGTGTTAGCTGTCACTGTGGTTACCGTAAAACTGCGTCCTTGGCGACACTTGCTTGTTTTGACTGCTGATAACGATTTGCAACTCACAACCACACAAGTTTCATAGTGTTTAATAGCGTTGAACATGGCGCAATTTGTACCTACAAACTACGATGTGCGGACAGCATTGATTTTTTGTTACGATTTGAAGAAAACTGTTGCAGAATCGCATCGCATGCTTGTCGAAGCTTACGGTGATCATGCTCTTGGTAAGTCACAGTGCTATGCGTGGTTTACAAAATTTAAATGTGACAATTTTGACGTGAGAAACGAAGAACGTCGAAGACCACCGAAAAAGTTTTCAGACAGCGAATTGCAAGCTTTGTTGGATGAGGATGACGCTCAAACGCAACAACAACTCGCGGATCAATTAAATGTGACACGATTCCATACGTTTAAAAGCCATAGGCAAGATTCAGAAGGTGGGAAAATGGGTTCCACATGCATTGACTGAACGACAACAAGAAAACCGAAAAACCACTTGCGAAATTCTGCTCGCCAGGTACAAAAGGAAATCATTTCTCCATCGAATTGTGACTGGTGACGAAAAGTGGATCTTCGAGAATCCTAAGCGTAAAAGATCATGGGTAACTCCAGAAGAACCGGCGTTATCGACTGCAAGACCAAATCGCTATGGACGGAAGACAACACTTTGTGTTTGGTGGGATCAGAAGGGAGTGATCTATTATGAACTGCTGAAACCTGGCGAAACCGTTAATACCCAACGTTACCGAAAACAAATGATCGATTTGCATCAAGTTTTGCGTGAAAAACGACCAGAATATGACCAAACACAACATAAAAAGATTGTGCTTCACGATAATGCACCCTCCCACACAGCAAAACCGGTCAAGGAAACGATTGCGACGTTTGGCTGAGAAATCTTTCCGCATGCAGCTTACTCAACAGATTTAGCGCCTTCCGATTTTCACTTATTTGCGTCCATGGGACACGCACTTGCTAACCAGCGCTTCACATCTTACGAAAATGTACGAAAATGGCTTGATGACTGGTTTGCAGCACAAGAGGCACAGTTTTTTTGGTCTGGCATCCACACATTACCGGAATAATGGCACAAATGCATCGCTAGCGATGGCCAATCCTTCGAATAAAATAGTTCTTAGCATTGTCATCCAATCACTGTGTCTTTTCTGTACATAAATTCCGGTTTCATATTTACGCATCTGGTAGGAATGAACCGACCGTGTCACTTCATTACTTTTTTTTAATTAATTGATGGACCAGAACTGATGAAATTGATTATCACCGTTTATGAACAACAGCGTCGCAATCATATTAATAAAGTAAAAGAATCATCGATTAACGTTAAATGAGTTAATAATATTGCGATAACTTTTTTTTTATGTTATTCTGCATTTTAGAAGGAAAAATAAGTTGAACAAGAGTAGGCCTGATTGGCCCAATTTAATTTGTGTTGAAGGTTCTCATTGGAGAACAGATGTCTGGATAGGCTTTCGAGTTCTGTTCCTTCTACTTTCTTCTTTTAACGAAAAAAAAAAGGAAGTTGGGAGGAAAAACGCGGGCAGAACGGGAGTCGCGTGTTTTACTTGTAAGAAGCAACATGTAGTTGGATGCTGCTCTTCGTCTTCTCTCTCTCCTCCGAGGAGAGGAGAGAGGTATCGCAGTAAGTTACGTGGGAAATTTTGTTACTTCATGGCAAGCTATTCTAATTCATATTGAAATGGTTAAATTCAGCTGGAAGATTACAAAGTTCAGTTTACAAATGTTGACTTTGGTTTTTCCATAGTTTTTGGAGGGAGCGTTAATTTCTCTTATAGTCGATAGTCAATTTCCCGCCAAAGGAGATTTTATGGTCGATTCCTGCGAAAATCTAAGAAATTGAGACTTTTGATATCTGAATTAATTTTTTGTATTAATTTTTTGAGTGATATTAAGATGCAATCATTTGATATTTGTTTATGATATCAAAAAGATAGGATTCTCTGTGTTTGACTTAATGCATGTTAGGTTAATGGAAGTATATTAGAATAATTGGTGCATAGAGGTTGCATGAGTATTGTTTTATGGAGGTATCATTATTAATGGAGGAATCAGTAGAAGATAGATAATGGAGGTATTTTCATATAATTAGAGCTGGTGGTAGTGAGTAATTTTAATCGGAGGTATTGGTTGTAGCTAGAAAAATGGTGATAGTTGGTGTTGTGTAATCGGAGGTATCTGTTGTAGCTACTAAATGGTGGTAGTTGGTGTTGTGTAATCGGAGGTATCTGTTGTAGCTAGAAAAAATGGTGGTAGTTGGTGTTGTGTAATCGGAGGAATTCTTGTAGGTTGGGTGTAGCAAGTATTTGGTGTTTGGAAGGTATCTTTTATTGTTCTAGCTTGTGGTAGAAAGTAGCTGGGTTATGGAGGTATTTTATATGTAAACGGGATGGTGGAGCATGAGGAATTTTGGGATGTAAGAATGCTAATTAGATGGTATCAGAAGTAGATACTAAATGGTGGGCTTGGAGGTAGAACTTTGAACGGAGGAATCGTAGTGGTAGTGGAAACTAGAATATAGATAGAGGTGGTCTCGGAGGTATCGGTGTCTTTCCTTATTGGTATGATATATTTAGACAAATAGATATAGAGAGAATCCTACCCGATGCGGATTTTTTAAGGATTGACGGCGAGAGATGAATTTTTAAGTGAATAGAATAAACCTCGATTCCACAAATTATTATGAGTTAGATTAAAAATCGAGGTCCTTTTATCCTAATATCCTTTACATTAATGTCTAGTCCAATCCGCAAAATCGCCTCCCGTAGAAGGTTCATAAACTATCAGATTTAGATAGATTTGCTTCTAATTACATTTACTTGCGAATCGAAAGCCTATTTAAACATCTTTCAAGAAAGAGCACAACGGGTGATTAATTACCTCTGATTTCAATTTCTGAATTGTGTAATAATTCACTGTTTATAATTTTTTATCGTAGTGTTGTTTTTCTTCTTCTTCTTTTGAATAAATAGTAACCGTTAAATTGACTAGTGAGATTTTTTCGAGTCCTCCAAAAAGGTTCGTCCTATAGCAAATAATAGGAAGCAAATATCTTCCCCGAGAGTGTCTCGCGGGTTTAAGCAATAACAAAAAAGTTTTTGTGTCGGTATAAAATTATAAGCCTTTTCCGGGCAGTAATTAATAGAAAGAATTTGAATTTAATTGTATCTCTTGACAAGGTGAAGGATGATAAATAGGTCAAGGGAAAATTTCGTTATTTTGAAAACTCGCCATCTTGTATTCATAGTGGCCGCCAAACGTAAAATTTCAAAGAATACACAGCCTAAACGGCTGGAGGTAGAAAAACGAAATTTAGTATGACGGTACTTCATCATTAGTAGCTTACGAAAATAATACAAACTCTCTCCAAATGCGCCATCTTGAATCCAAAATGGCGGATTTCATAAATACATTTTCCACAATGTTAGAGCTAGAGATACGAAATTTGGCACAAAGGTGTAGTATCAAAAGTAGTTTAGAAAAATATTACAACATTTTGAAAAAAGTCTCTATCTTGGATTCAAAACGGCAGCACAAAAACCATTTTCCACACTGTACGACATAGAGAAATGCAATTTGTTATGAAGGTGTACTATCAGAATTAGGTCACGACAATATTCAAAAATGTTAAAAATGTCTCCATCTTTAATCCAAATTGGCCGCCCAAAATCCATTTTCCAAACCACTGAAGCTACACTGCAAAAACTGTACCTATGAATCGTGCCTGTACCCTACGTTTCAGAGGCAGTGACGTGCACAGGGATTCATATTTTACCATCGTTTTTGTTTCTATTAATCTGTTCCCTCCCAAGAACTGGAAGGCAAAGAACCGCCCCTCGAAATCCAACCCTGGGTTCGCCACTGCCTCTCAAACATCGTGGGTACAAACCTGGCGTTTTGTACTCATAATTCCATTGAATGCGCTGACAATAATTATAGGTACACAACGTATCCATGACATGCACCCATGAATTAATGGGTACAGCAGAAATTTTGAACAAAGAAGAAAGGTATTATGGGTATAAGAGGGTACCCATTATATTAATAAAAGGGAAATGTTACCCATGAAAACATCGACCATCAGACAGTGTGTCTGATGAAGCCAAGTCGTTAGTTGGTTGGTGCAACTGCTACGCGTTTCTCGTATTTAATTACAACGTATTGCTTTGCTCAGCAATTATTTTCTTTTCTCTGAGGTATATAAAACGAAACTTTGCCATGGAGACTATCAATTTTCTGAACAGGACGTTCAACAGGAATAATCCACGCGCGAATGACATCTGAGCACGTGCAGCGTAACAAACGTGCAGTGTCAATACAACTTAAAACCACTGTTTGCAAGCTTCGACCGTAGGTAAGTGGTCAAGACGTCGGCTTGTTGAGTGAAAGAAACCGAGTTCAAATCTCAGCGGGGCTTAAGTAATTTATTTTGTTTTCTTCTTTCAAAATACATTTCTATCTGTTCATATTTGTTATTAATAATTGCTTTCTTGCATTTTTCGTAGGCAATCATTGGTTAGTACAGGTTAGGTGCAGTCGTGTATCTTTACACTTTCATATCTTTATTTCGACAGTGTGGATTACTGGAGCGACTGGGACGTTAAAATTAGGGCCTAGGAGGTTTTGTTCCTCATTTGTACCCAAGAAATCAAAGCCATGCGGTAGCTTCTAACTCTAAGGCACTAGGTATCTGTTGCAACTAAAACGCCCTTGAATAGTGTGTTCTGTATTTAGAGTGTAGAGAAACGAAATTTGGTATGAAGGTATACCATCACGAGTAGGTTATAATAAATGGGGCAAATCTCCCTTATGGAGAAGCAGCCCTCCGGGGGCATGGCGAAGATATACAAAATGTGGGTGGAGTCCACCAAAACTCCTTAAGTTGGGGGCGTAGTCCACCACGAGATTCTAGATGCAGTGCCCCCAGCGAAGCGAAGTGAGTATATATATTAAACACCTACAAAAAGCTGTGAAATCAGAGCAAAAACACCAGAGGTGCAAAAAGTTCAGCCAAGTTCTTCAGCCCTAAACAGTGGTGAAGTGTAGGACGGATGAGCCAAGTTCCTTGGCGACAGCATGTAAAAGGAACACTGGAACTTGGCGCGAGGTGGCAAGGTTCATGATCTTCAAGCCATAGGGCCGTTGGCGCCCCTAAAACCCACCACGTCAACCACCACCAACCTAAGGCTTAAACATCATGAACCATGCCACCTCGCGCCACGTTCCAGTGTTCCTTTTACATGCTGTCGCCAAGGAACTTGGCTCATCCGTCCTCCATTTCACCACTTTTTAGGGCTGAAGAACTTGGCTGAACTTTTTTCACCTCTGACGTTTTTGCTCGGAAGAGACGTTATAAGACAAATAAAGTTGAAAAGTGTATTCTAAATGTCAGTGTGTGACGCGTGGAATCGCTCAATCTTATTTCCAAAGCGGCATGTTCTCATTTTCCATTAAATGAGAACCCTGGTTTCTCATTTCTAAGAAAAAAATTCTCGGTGCACAAATAAGAACTTTTCTCTCAATTTTGAATACCCTTTTTTTTAATGTGAACAAAGTAAGGCTAGGTTCATAGAAAATGGCCAATGAAAAAGTTCTCATTTTGAAATTTGCAAAATCTGGCAACACTGAGCTAGTATACGTAACTACAGCACAATATATGGAACGTTCATTTCAAATCTATATCGAATGTTGATTCATTGTTGCCATATTGTGAAACATGTCAGACTTAGAAAATGCAACCATCGGCCATCTGCTATATTCTCTGAATCTGTGTATACCCTGTATTCACATTTGAATTATATAAATATAAATACCCCAATGAACCAACACCCTTAAGAAATTAATAATAAGAAGCAGTATCGAACTATTTTCATAAGTACACTGCAAACATGTCTGTGTTAATTCAACGCTGACCCAGGGTGACCACCACTTTTTTCTGTTAAATCAACACAACAAATGATGTTAATTTCATTCATGCAACACAATGGATGTGTTGTCAATGCTGATCCAAAACAACTGAAATTATCATACTAGCACTATCACAGTGCTGAATCAACACTGACAACATTCATAGTGTTTTATCACCGAAATCAACACAGTTTGTTGTGTTGATTTAACACCAAAAAATTGTGGTCACTCTGGAACACGGAAAAATGTTAAATTAACGCTGTCATTCCTTTGCAGTGTATGGTCTGATCTTACATTTCTGGCCGAAATGTGTAGAGACATCACGTTTAGTTATCCTCATAGAATTGCACACATGCAGGAGAAACAAACACAACAAGTGTTCGCATTATAGCTATGCTGGAACATAGTCACATTTAAACATTAGAACAGGGAAAGCGAACGAAACCGCCGCCACATAAAAAGAAATAGAATAGGTTCTAAGATTCCTTCCATGATTCATGCCGCTCTGAACATATAAATATTACAAGCTGAAACCTTTTGTAAACAAATCATGAAAGTCTGTAGGCACCTTTGTGTAAAATATCCATTAGTCCTCTTTCAAAACTTGCCTTGGCACAGGTTTTCCTAACCTAATTTCTGCTGGTGGCTTGTATTCACTACAATAAACATAAAAATCTGCAAAAGACAGCGCATACACCAAAGCCACTGAAAAGACTTTTCAAAATATTATTTCCCAGCGGAGGTTTATCCTCACGAGAAAGCGATTTATTTGTTCAAGTCCCTTCTTAAAATCAAACAGATGTTAAAAATAGGCATGATCTACGGTCCTTGCTATCTCTATGGTTTTATGGACAGAAAGAATAACCGTTCCTTTCCTTGTTCATCGTGGATATTTTGGGCACACTCAGACAGAAGTGTGACGTTCGTTCCACCTCAACGAGATGATACTGACTTCTTTCAACGTTTCAGTAACACAAGAACGAAAGATTGTTCAGAAATAAAATAGTGTTCAGTCCATCGTTTTTACACGGTACCTACAAAGGCATCTTTATGAACAATTGATCCTTTCTGGCAGTTGAAAATCAAAGATAATTCAATAGACAGTGAGATATTTGAAATGCATTTGAAGCCTCATTCTTCAAAAACAAAATGGTTTGTGAAGTAGCTTTTACTCGCTTGTTTGATCATTTTCCATTGAGCAAAACTCTAAAGCGTTCAACCTATATGGGCGTACGCATCACTCAACATACCCACACATTAAATTGGATACATGGTTTAAAAAAACGGCTTCTTAAAACAGAAAAAAAAAACTATCTGTGCACCGAGAAACAATTTTCTTGAAAATAAGATATCAGCATTCTCATTTGACTGAAAATGAGAAAATACGGGTTTGAAAACAAGATCAGTAATCTTATTTCCAAACCGACATAGATAGTCGCGCGGTCTAAAGCGGTAGGCCAGCGACGAGAAAGTCGCCGGTTCGAATCCCGCCTGGGGCATGGATGTTTGTGGATTTTAACACGATGTATAGGACCAATCGTCACGAGCCTAAGTCAAAAGTTAGTAAACTGGCCCATACAAAATAAAATTTACTAAAGTATCTTTTCCCAAACCGACATGTTCTCATTTTCAATTAAATGATAATGTTGATATCTCATTTTTAAGAAAATTGTTTCTCGGTGCACAGATAAGAACTTTTTCTCTCAGTTTTAAGAAACCGTTTTTACCGTCCACATAATCGGGTTGAAAAGCAACGCCGACATGGTTATCGAGTCTATTTGGCAGTTAATACAAATCAATTATTAGAAAGTCAATTCGTATCGAACCATACTGATTGATTTTTCGTACGCTTCATTACAACAATTTCGGGTTGGTACTAGGCTAAAGGTCCTAGGATAACCTTCTCCCATCTTCTCATATTTTAGAAACTGAAGACCACATTAAAAAAAAAACGTTCGTTTCGATTTC
>JAGDQP010027227.1:0-16064 GCA_022664845.1 Lepisma saccharinum
ATCACTGAAGCCATCTATTGGCAAAATAATGGATTACTTATTACTACACCACATATTAATGATTGGGTATATTTGACTTTTAAAAAAATAATGATCATTTGCAGAAATATTCTTTGGATTTAAAAATCTTTTGCTGAATAATACTTAAGGTTGAAGATATAAGAATTACTGTTAGTTGTGTTAAGAGTTTGAATGTGAGCAGATGTGTTAAGCACATTGATGTTTCTTTTATATTTTAGAAAGAAGAGAGAAATGAATGTTATCCATAACATCTTGTCGCAGTGGTTAGAGGAAGAAATTCTAGATGGAGATGGTATGGTTGGAGTCTGGAGAGATATTTGTTATGCCTATACCGTAGTTGCGCCTATCGCCCAACAGGAGAACTTGTAAGTAGAGACTTTACTTTCTACATAACATACATGTTTATGGACACAGTTGAAGAGCGTCAATTAGTCGGAGATGTACTGGCGTTGTTTGATTCAGCTCCAGGGAAATTTGAAACGTTGATTGAAGCTTTGCATTTTTTATTTGATGAATTGTGGTCTCAAGGTCGAATTCATATAGATAGATTAAATGCCGCTGCTTTATTTAAATTATTCGGTTATGAGTATGCTCAACATTTGATGGTGGAATTAGAAAGCATGCTTCCCTTCCCTTACAGAATACTGATACTACGATGCATTTTCATAATGGAAACATTGTGCAGAATGAATATCAGTAGTAACAACAGACACAATTAAGAAGTGAAGTACAGCATGTAATTCCAACAAAGAATGATTGTCAATTTATGATGGGGTACGGGGCGATATGAATATTTGTAATAGTATAATGGAAACTCCTGCATGTGAAATTGATGAAAACATTTTACCGCGAGCGCCAATAAAGGAAGAGAATCAAAACGGCATAGTGGGGATATTTGATGTTCCCGCACTTACTCCAGAACCAAAGAAGAAAATATTTAGTGTGCCTGCACTTACCGAACCACCAGCACTGCCACCATTATTACGTTAAGAAATTGGTCTTATTAGTAGTAGTAGTATGAAAAGAACACTGAATTTAAAACACGAGACAGACGTCTGTAGCTGAAGTATACGATCGACGACGTAATATACATGCTAAAACAGGCTCATTCTTCAGTATTTCTTTGGTAACGTTACACCAGATACTACAGAAGAGACACTGAAAAAGTTAAGTAAAAAGTAATGTATTAAGACGTTGCACCTTCCGTTTGGCAAAAATGGCAGCCCACATAAAACAAGTCTGGTAATGGAAATGAACCGTCACAGGACCTTAGCATTGTATCCAGTAGTCAAAGAAAAATTACAATATTTCGGCCTTGAAGGTACAGAAAAGTCTTAGGAAATGCAGATCAAATACCAATTGCAGACTCTGAAGAATGTGTAAACAGATTATTTGAGTTTGCCACAAGACATATTTTATCTGAAATTCCTGAATATGCATTCGCTGTATTAACAATTGATAGTAGTATTCCACCATTGATCGTCCACTTTATATATCGTGCGCTTAAAAGATGAACTTACCCCTGAGGTAATTCTACAAACATTAGAAAATGTTCTGAATTCGAACCAGAGTTTTTTGTTTGGAGAATTGAAAATTAAAGTACACTGGATTGAACCCTGACTGGGCCAGGACTTAATGCACGCGCAAACAAATTAGTGGGCATGTTTTTTTTATTTTTTGCAGGCACAATTAAAGCTCCAAACGACATTTGTTGTTTGTCACAACGTTTGATTTTGGCTCAGGGGAAAGCAGATGACAATAGTTCGTTAGTACAAGCTTTAAAAAAATTCGAAAAGACGTCCAAACATGTGTGTTGATAGGGATAAAAAGCTGTGTCGTGAGGCAGGTGTTAACATTGAAAAAAATTGGAGGCTGTACGAACAGAGAAGTGCATATGTTTCAAGAACAATTACTGCCTGATTACCAAATTGTAGTGTATGAAAAAAATGACACAAGAGAAATTATTAGTGGATAGTGGGATAATCATACTCAATTGTTAATTGACTTTCGGGATAATAATTAGTGTGATACCTTTCATTAGGAAATATCTACCAGTACTGGGTATTGTACATATTGTTCACAAAGGTACTAAAGATCCCCGATATCATAAAATGCCAATATAAATACAGTTACTGTGAAGTGTATCATGGCATCACAGAAGAAGAAAAAAGCGATTTGTGTGTAATGATTGCAAAAGAATGTTCCCCTCATTTGAATGTTTTACAAATCATAAAATGAAAGGAAAGAATACCCGCTCGTTATGTGATGATGTGCTAGAGTGCCGTACTTGTCATATTCTTGTAAACACGCGTCGTCGCCCCCGAAAACAAAAACATATTTGCGATGAAATGTATTGTCATTTGCGTGAAATATCCGCATTACCAGGCCATGACTTATGTACAGACACTAAACAAACAAACTATGATAGATATGTTGTGATCGTATTTGACTGTGAAACTCAGATATTAGACTGAAATGAAAGGGGGGAGAGGGAGCATGAAGTCAACTTGGTTTGTGTTTCTCATCGATGTAATCAATACTGGAATGATACGAATGCAGTGGTTCCTTGTAATAATTGTGGAGATCAAAACAATGGTAACACTAGTGACTATTTTCAAGACTATGAGAGACCATAAAACACGTAATAATTGCAAGGCTAAATTTCAGAGGGTAGCGTCTCTCTTACATAACGGATCCGGTTTTGACATAATACTAGCTGCAAGTAACCTGATTGAAGAGCAAGCACACGGAAAAATATAGAATGTATCATGAACGGTGAAAACTTGTTCAAATGACATTGAATCAGCGTATTATTTTTAGAGACACGTTATTGTAAATAAACAATAAACTAAGTAATTTGCCGAAGAAATTAGGTTTAGATGCCAACTTAAAGAAAGGCGAATTTTCATATTTGTTCATTACAAAACACAATGGAAATTCCAAATCTTAAATGGTTTGATGTTGCAAATAGATTCGAGGATGATGCTAAAGTATTGACGGCATGACACGAGGTGTGTAAGAGCAATCCCGACTATAAATTTGACATGCAAAAAGAACTGGTTAGTTACTGCAAGAATGATGTATTATTGTTAACCCAGGCAGTTGTGAAATTTTCCAAAATTATTGAGGGAAAAACGGGGAATACAGTCTTTTCTCAGTTGCACAACGATCGTCAGTTTGGCCATCTATGTGTTTCGAATATTATGTCTCAAAATTAATAGTATAGCTGTATTGCTGCCCTTGGGATTCCAGCACCGCGACAAATAAAATAAAAAGGCGTTGCAATAGCTAGAGTTTTTGGCACATGCTATCGGTAAAACAATCAAACAGAGTGCCAATGGAGGAGGTCCGTACAAGATAGACGGGACTTATAAAGACGAAAATACGGGGCAAGTAACTATTGCAGAATTCAATGGTTGCTGGGTACATACTCTTCCACACTGTCATCCCTGTCTTCGCCATACTTCATTAGATGGTGGCGAAAGACTTGAAGAACGGTATGACCGTACAGTGAAAAAGGTAAAATACATACATAGTTTGATAAATACAACCTTAATCGAAATTTGGGAATGCGATTGGGATAAAGAAGTGAAAAATAAGGACATACATAAGTTTATTTAGAACCACTGCGCAAATCACTATGATCGACTAATACCAAAGCATGGATTTAAGGGAAGGACAGAATACTTTCGTAGATTCTCTAAACGCACTGAAAAACACGTCACTTTATCTATGGGTAATGGCTCAGAAAGCATTGCCAGTAGGAATGCCACGTGTGTACAAAAACAATTTTCCAAATCTGGAAAACGTGCACGGACTTGTAAATTGCACTACTGCAATCACACAAAGAAAGAGAATTCAGGGGAACTTTTGCAACACCAGAACTTCATGAAAGTATCAAGCGCGGATATCAAGTAAAAGAAATTCACGAAGTCTGGGAATGTAAAATGGAAACAGGATTATTTGAAAAGTATGTGGGAAGTTTCCTCACAATAAAGCAGGAAGCCAGTGGATTTGCTCCAGAGTGTACAGCAGAACAAAAACAACAGTACATAAAAGACTATGAAGAACACGAAAAACGCCCCCATGAAGTATGACAATGTAAAAAAGAACCCAGGCTTACGATACATTGCTAAATAAATTCCTTTTGAATTCCCTATATGGAAAGAGGGGTCAGCGCACAGATATACCAGTTGTTGTTGTTGAGATAGTTGAGGATACCTAAAATTGTTGAGGATAGTGCTTCATTCTTGAACATTATGCTAAATACAAATTATGAAGTTTCGACGGTAATACATGTAGGACAAAAAGTCTCGCTGTGACATATAAAGTCAAGCAAAGGAAAATAAACCATTGTCGTTTTCAAATGTATGTTTGGCAGCATTTATCACATCATGGGCGAGACTCCCATTTGTATGAACTGATGGACACTGAAGGTTTGATAAGTTAGTGTTTGTGGAGAGAGATTTTATCATGTATATCCACAATAAGAACGAGAAGTCGCCACTGGAAACTGGAATGTACCTTGGCCAATTAACGAATGAGATCCTTGATAGTTTGCAAACGAATTTGTTTATTGGTTTGGAACCGAACAATTATGCCTATCGCATACGGAAAATTCCACGGGTAAAGTTAAATATATAAAAATTAGAGGCATCACCCTAAATTACAGAAACAAAGACGAAATTACGCTTGACCAGTTCTACGATTTGGTCACAGGAAAAAAGAAGAAAATTATTTTCCCCCAATATTTTTCAGAGAAAACAGGGAATTATGGTTGTGTCCAGACCCGAAACCAAGACCAATCAGTTGACCACTAGTAAACGCCGAAGAATTATTGAAGACATCACAATCACCGATTATAAAACTTTACCTTATGACTACAGACAACATTAAAAATTGTAAAAGAGCACATGCCCACATAAAAGGAAAAATCTGTATTGCAACTCCGCATTTCACTTCAAGATGTTGCCGTTTCAACATCCTTGCACGATCATGGTCAGCGGCCCTTCGAAATCCGGAAAAACTACGTTAATTAATAAGCTATTAAAATTTAAATATATTTAGTACTAAATACACGGATATCGTTTAATGTTATGGAGACCTTTTCCATACCTTACTGCTTAAAATATTAGGTTTCATCAGGGTATTCCCGATATGGAAACGTTTGAAATTGAACCGAATTCACTGATAATTTTAGACGATGTAATGAGTGAAAGAAACGCTAGATAAAATCATTTCGTTTTCCAATGGAACCTATCCCTATCGTTCCTATTTTGAATCAGGTCTCAATTATTCAGAGGATGCTACCAATACACATTTGAAAACAGCTTTATTGTATAAGGAAACGGCAGGGCAATTTGATACATTAGGTAATGCCAATGTTGGATTTAAAAAACGTAGTGGAATGATTGCTGGTAGTGCTTCTATTGAAATGTTAGGTTGTCTTTTCACTGATATTACAACGATTGATCGTATTCTTCCCAATAAAGTTAATATGTGCGTCATACTAAGTCGTAGTAAATATGCATTCTGTCTTATGGCTGCACAAGAATCTGATTTCGAAGTTGAATTGAAGGAAGTCATAGTGAATGGACGTCGTATGGAAATATCTGCTGATGTGTCTCTTCAATTAAATCACTATATGCTTCAGGATACTGCTATGACACGTGTTCATACCATACCTCAAGACGGACAATACGTACAATCTGGATAATTTATATTTAGGAAAAGTACCTAAAGGTCTTGTTATTGGTTTTGTTTCAAATACTGCATTCAATGGACAATACAATGAAAATCTCTTCCATTTCCAACATTTTAATCTAAATAAACTTCAAGTGTAGGTTGGTTCTAAATTTTATCTTCCCACTCCATTGACTCCTAATTTTGCAAACAATTTGTATATTCCAAGTTATCATACTTTGATTTCCGATACTAGTATATTTCATTAAAATGCAAGGCATACAATTTCACCTGTAAATTATCCTTGTGGGTATACACTGTATGCTTTCATTTTGCCGCCTACCAATACATTGGACGATTCTACGTGGGATGTAGTCAAGGATTTACCTGTTAATTTTAAAATGGGGTTCAGTGTTAGCCTTCCCCAATACATGACTTGTGTGGTTTATTCACAATTTGATTCATAATTCAAATTCACAAGGACCGAAACATTTATACGGACAATATGGCATAATCCATCAATTTGGCCTTGAGTACCATTAATTTTAACTCATTATTAAGTAGTTGGCACTCTGTCTCAGTACATGTATATAAGATGGAAGTAAGTTCCTGTTTACATCAGTATAATAACAACAGTATGAAGGCAATCATCCTCCTTTTGGCGTTCGATCAAGCTGGTGACGATGACACTATCGTCAGGGAGTTGGCCGTTATCAATCCCGCACATACTTGGATTTTAAAACGCTTTAACAGTGAAGACTTACTGCTAACACTTCAATTGGACAATGAGTACCTGTCCACAAACATCTATGGATTACAATGGTCAGAAGGCGACGTAGCATACAAACATTTGCAGAAAGCCTTCTAAACTATACAAAACATATTGATGTTACCTACGTCTACGGCCGCCGCAGACAACAGTTTTTAGAACGACTCCTGAGACGAAGTGTTGTGCTGCTTGACTGCCCCACAAGTTCCATATTAACTGGCATATATCCATTAAATCACTTACCTGTAATAGTGAAGGCTCCAGCTGTGTTAGTCATTAATTTGAGTCCGGCGTATCAGCAAGGAACACACTGGACATGTATATACATCAATAAAAATCGTCGAACCTTTTATTTCGACAGTCTCGGCCGTAATCCACTAAAACCTATAGTACAATTTCTTCAACACAATTCTTCAATGTATCATGTAAATAAAGTTCAATACCAAGCTGACAATCCCATTTTGTGTGGTTTGTTCTGTATCATATACAGATACTTATCAGAATAATGGAAACACCTGAACGAAAGTGCAACTTACCAGATTAATATGGTGTCGGGCCACCTTTCGCCTTCAGAACAGCCTTGATGCGACGTAGGATGGAGGCATAGAGGTCGTGAATGGTAGCAAGTGGAATATTACACCATTCCTCGTTCAGGGCATCGACCAGTTCTGTGAGAGAGGATGGAGGTGGAAATCGTCGCCGGAGTCGTGTTTCCAAGATGGACCACAGATGTTCAATTATGTTGAGATCTGGGGATTGGGCGGGCCAGTGGAGGTGTTGAACTTCATCCCGATGTTCCTCAAACCACGCTGCAACAACTCCAGCTGTGTGAATGGGTGCATTATCATCCTGGAATATGGCGTCATTGTCCGGGAACAACATCCGGACCATAGGATGCAAGTGGTCTCCTAAAATTGCGACATAATCGTTGGCAGTGATGCTTCCGCGAAGTGTGATCACAGGACCCAATGAAAACCATGATATTGCGGCCCACAGCATCACCGTGCCGCCGCCATGTTTCACAGTTGGGCGGAGAAACTGCAGATCATACGCTTCTTTGGGCGTTCTCCACATATAAACACGGCCCGTGGTTTGGAATAGGGTGAATGGTGACTCATCCGAACATACCACACGTTTCCAGTCGTCAACGGTCCAAGTTGCATGGTCGGGGCACCATTTGCGGCGTGCTAAAGCGTTCTGGTCCCTGATGAGAGGTTTGGCCCGTGCAACACGACCCCGTAAGTTCATGTCATGTAATTCGCGGCGGACTGTGATTGTCGAAACAGGTTGGGGGAGGTGCTGATTGAGTTCCTCCGTCACTTGCGCCGCAGTGGCACGACGGTTCCGCGTGACAATGCGCTTTAATACCCGGCGTGCCCTGTCACTGATGCTTTTCTTCCGCCCACTGTTCCGCTTCCCCGATGTGGTTTTCCCGTGTGTTGTGTAGGCCGTCATCACCTTCGACACTGTCCCTGGCGACACACCGAACACACTAGCCACTGCCGTCACACTCACTCCACATAACCGCGCACCAACAATTTGCCCTCTTTGAAACTCTGAGAGGTCTCCCATTTTACACTACCTCCGTCTGCTGCAGCCACTGCACACTCCTGTTCCACGACGCCTGACGTAGTATGGTGACCGACCTAACACACCACCACCAGCAGTCCGGCGCTGCGGTCGCCACGACATCACTGCCAACCCATACATCTGACGTGTTGCCAACTACAGGTGTTTCCATTATTCTCATAAGCATCTGTATATTTATTATAAAGTTAGAAATGTAAATGTCTTTGCTAAATTAAAAAAACTTACAACGAAATGATCGGCTGGTACTAAACTTGGTCAAGAAAATCTTGAAAGCAAAGAAAAAATGTAACCAGTATTTTAAATATTTATTATGTGTAACTTGATTACTTTTTTACCAAAAAATTGTATTACCTATGTTTTAGATTAGTTTAGATGTAATAAAATCCTTTTACCTCTCAATCGTTTGGATTTCATTTCATGAAATAAAAATACATATTCTGGAATAATAGATTTTTTTATCTTTCTAAATTACAATTTCATTGTGGATATTCAGTCGATGACTTTTGATGTCTGTAATTGCAACCAGTATTGTAACTGTATGCAGTTCCGCAAAGCACATGCATACTCTTTAACTGGTTCATGATACGTACATTTTAAAATGTCCACTTTGAAATTCAGTGTGAATAAGGCAGGACATCTTTGATCTTCTATATTTACAATATTTTTCAATTGAAATACTTTTAGCAACAACGCCATCTTTTCATGACCCTTACAATAAAAGATGGATCCCATATCACATAGTTGCGACATAATATGATGAATGTGGGATACAGTATATCCATTCGACGTATTCCACTCTAATCCATGCAAATGAAGTGTAAGCCTTGTGTTTGATATGAAGTAGCTAAGTCAGAACGTTCGCAAGGTAATTTCAAAACACAATGAAATAACAAGGTGGCATCGCATCCACCTAATCAAAATTATATGATAATGTTTTCTTTAGGGGAAATCTTAAACCCTTGAAAATCAATTATGTACTGTCTGGCACGAAGTACGCGTGAACTATTCAGAGTTTGGTCTTGTTTCAAAATTAAAGGTATCACTTGTGCAATGCATTCAGGGTCTTGAATAAATTGACAAATAACATCAAACAGGGTAGTTTTCAAAACATGTGAATGACCCTACTGTACAAAAAGTTTATAATAGTCTTTGAAAAGTTCTAGATCGTTCAAATTACTTTGAATATAGTTTACAATGACATATCCTGTAGTTCAAACGTACATGCAATTATGTGGTCGATGAAAATTACATTCAGTGCATTTAATATCATTATTTTGCAAATACACTTGTCCAAAATATATTGGCCACTACAATGTTTACACAGCCATAATCACTACACGTCACTAGATATTTTCATTAAGGAAACAGTTCTACTAGATAGTTTCGTACACAGTTCATATGTAGGGAATGTCCACTACACAGTTCCATTAAATAAGGAATGTCCACTACGCAGTTCCATTAAATAGGTAATGTCCACTAAACAGTTCTATTAAATAGGTAATGTCCACTACATAGTTCCAGTAAACACAATGTTCATTGCAGAGTTCCAGTAAATATAAGTCCAATAATTATAGTTTCACTAACTATGATTCCACTACATATACAATTCCTAGCAATATTTCGACGAGTGGCGGTCTTTCTCCAGTAATGCTTCTCTCAACTTCGAAAGACAAGTTTTCATCAGGTGCTGTAATGCTAAATCCAAATTTTTCGCAAGGTTCACGTCTTCAGGATGGGATTCCAGGTACACAGCAAACAACTTCTTCTGAGTTTCTGGATTCTTCAAAATATCTGCTGCTTCGTTGTTTAACGATGATTGTGTTTCCTCCCAGGAAATTGGAATAAAGGAAAAACCATCCATGCCCATGCAAGCATGGTCCCGTTGCCTACCTTTTCCCTTAAAACATCTCCACAAGATGAAATGGTCTTCGTGAATCCAATCGTTAATAGCACGCCAAATGCATGCTTCGTCGATCCAGTGAGGAGTACACTTACACGATGGAATAGCGGGTATCGCAGAGGTCTCGGCTTCCTCTGCTGCTGTAACTAAGGCGCGCTCGTCAATATCTGCAAATGATGCCATGGCTATCTTTCCACAAACTGGCTTGCTTCCACTTCAACTCGTCTGACCATATCCCTCCTGCAACCAATCATGTGTACGCTCCTTCAAAGCACACTCATTGGATTTCTACGCGCATCTTCTTGCACATTTACCATTCAATCGTTTCCCACGCGTATGAGCTTTACGTCCTGGGATGTCGTTTCAACACAATTATGTTCAGAAATGCCGTTCCGGCATGTGATTTTATTAACCAATTATTATTATTATTATTATTATTCATAAAAAGTCACATTAATGCAATCTCCCTTTCCTTGTATTAAACAACATTACTAATAATATGGGGTAGCTACACCTCTTAATATTCACAAGGGCTTAAACTTCCTAATATTCATGTCTATCATTATCATCAATAAGCATTCGATACACATATATACTCCATTTAGCTTATTAAACAATATTACTAGTAACAGGGACACCTACACCTCTTAATATTCAAAACTACTTAAAGTTTCTTATATTTATGTCAATTCGATCATTCCCAATTAAACATAACCATTTCAATTGCTTCCTCATTTTTCTTTCTTTTTTATGATCAAAAGTTAACTTCTTTCCGCAGGGGACCATTCGATTACCTTCTCTTGTGATTTGGGTTACAAACGAAGCGGAAATTTTTTCTTCCCAAAACAAATTACTTACTTAAAAAAATCTATGAATATATCCTGTAATGCGTTTGGGTGTGCCACATTCTTTTTCAATTCATTTCGCTATACGCTTGGGCAAGGAGGGTTGTCATTAATTTCTCATTTAAATCAAGGGGAGGGGATTCGTTATAGAATTTTTGGGCCAAAAGGGGCGTGGTTTCGCTATAGATACACTATTGGCGGCATTCTGTAAATACAATACAATGGCCATAATCCATTATCTTCTGTTTTGATAGTTTAATAGCATTTCCACTTTTCACGGTAGTGATTCAATAATTGAAATCTTTCACTTTCACGAATTTTTTTATGTACACCTGAAAATCGAGACATCATGTAGACATAATTCTCCGTTGTTTCAACACATTATTAAGCTTTTGCTGCATCCTACTCTCTCACCAATTCTGTAACTATCTGTACCGATTACACTAGCTTAATCGTCGTATTTATGATGGTCTAAATTTGACAACGTATATTTAATAAATGACTCAACCTGCATTCGTCTAATCCTGTCATACTTCATATGTACAAAAGATTTAATATCAATTGTGTCATTGATATAAATGTTTATAAATGTTTCAGTTCATATTTTTTGAGATTGCATTATTCGGATGAATTACAAGATCAGTCACGAGATGGATATTAAAAGACCAAACATTTTTATTTATAAAAGTGAGTTAAAATCTTGTTTTCTGGGACGATTTCTCTTTTACGATTAAATAAATGGTATTGTTATTAATTGAGAAAAATGAGTACAAGTTTGTAAATGTTTATATTTTTCGCAATAGAATAAATATGCTGAATCAAGAGACGATGATCTGTAGCTAAATCATAAGTGTAATTAAAGAAAAATGTTTAAGAAAATATAATTTGTTTCTTACGTTTATTTCAGATATGGCAGCATATTATTAACAACGCAGCAGACACGTTTTCGTTAATATCTCGGGAAAGAGATATGATAACAACTTGATTAATATATCAAATTAAAGTAAATTTTATGAAGAGTAATTTGGTAAGGGACCTAAAACATGAATTTGTAGAGGTTTTTTGAGTTATTACGGTAACATTGATATTTTAAGTTACCGCCGTCAGCCATCTTGAAATCTGACCACTTCCAGACTTAAACTCATGAATTTCCGTAATCACGAGCACTCATTAAGTAAAAATCAGAAGAGAACAGCCCCGCTAAATTTTTGCACACTCAACTCCACTTGTGACCCCGTCTACTTGCAATGTCTCGAAAGCAACCATTTCAGTCATGTACGCTGGCAGTACAGGGAAATTGTTGCCTCTCTATGTTGTACATAGAAGTCTGCATTGTTTTGGGTTATATTGATAGAAATCACTCTCAAAGGTATTATCTACAATCAAACCCAAAGAGGATAGTTTGATGCCTTAATGCTCACAGATTGGTTCAAGATGATGCTATTACAATGCTTTAAATTACTTACGGGCCAAATGGCATTGATTAAGGATAACGTGTCGTCTCACATCCCACCTGAAATACTGCTTTTATGACATGAAAATTATATTTACTTTGTGTGCTTACCACTTAATTGTACACCTAGCACACAGTCACTAAATGTTGCATTTCTCATCCGTAATGATAGAACGTACAGGCGCGCGTCCTACCGGTTTCACAGCTTCTGTA
Organism: Lepisma saccharinum; assembly: GCA_022664845.1. Lineage (NCBI taxonomy): Eukaryota > Metazoa > Arthropoda > Insecta > Zygentoma > Lepismatidae > Lepisma > Lepisma saccharinum. Next base: position 12,474 of record JAGDQP010027227.1, read on the forward strand.
CGTACTACAAATAGGACGCAATGTCTTTCTGGTAGGACACTTGGACGTTCTATCATTAGAAGCAAAAGTGGAGGCAGATATTGTTGGAGTATAAATTAACTCATTGTAGGATAAGCAAACTCGTGTAAAAAAATTCACATCTTCGGAAATGTCTCCATCAGCATTTTGTAGGAAACTCTGGATAAAACTTAAAAATCTATTTTTCCGAATGTGGAATGTATCCATACAATGTAGAGACATTACTGTCCAGGCTTTAAAATGCAAGTTGTGATGCACAACATTTGGAGTTTTGTTTTTGAGAAATTCTACTGGAAAAGCGACTACACATTACTGGTTCTGATAATAACTATAGCAACAGAACATCAAGAAGTGCAGGAAAGAAGCTGAAAGCTGAACAGGCGAGAACGTGGCACATGATGATTTCTGATTTGTAAGAACAGCTACCGTAACCTTCTAAGTCAAATTCTCCAGTGTTCATTCAGTTGCAAAAGATCTCGTGGACGGCAGCAGCCTGGGAAACAAGCGATTTAGCTGATGAACCAATGCTATATAATGAATCTTCACATTCGCAAATAACTATCAATGGAGGTGATCAAAGACAAGAAGCTGCGACTGATTATGAGGCCTGTAATCCTACCAAGAAAGTTCAAAGTGAATATGTTATACTTTCCTATGAAGGACAGCTATCAGTTCGTATATTCTGGTCAGATTATGGCAGTAAAGGAAAGTGGTACTTTTATTAAGATCATGCAAAATATGGGTCATTAGTGGCAGTGGATGAATCTTGACGATGTTTTGGAATATTTCTGGAAATATATTTTCGGTAGCATAAACAATCCAAAAAAAAAATTACGCACTGAACTCTCTTCCATTGCAGAACTGAAAAACATCTGGTCCATGAAATCATTTATCCATGGTTTAAGTTGAAAAAATGGTTTATGTTTATTTTCACCTTGGTACCGACAAACATATATGTTATTTTTATGTACAGAACTGAATGGTATTCCCAATATCTTGTGTAATTTGTTTAGCAGTTTTAGGACCTTATTAAAAAGAAAATGCCGGTTCCAGTCCCATTGTATTACCACACAGGAAGTTTAAGTTTAAGTTTAAAAACGCTTATATTCAAAATATTTGTTTCTATGAAGTATAATTCTCTTCTTTTGTGTGCATTATTAAATTTTTGTTTATATCCATTTATGAAGTATGCTTCGTAAAAATTAATGTTTATGTTATGTTTAGAAGAAAAATACCGGTACATACGTAAACAAAGTGTTATTAAGTTCTATGTTTATATTGTACAAGAAAAATCTCTCGGGCATATTTGGTCCTCATTGATGGATAGTAGTGTAAAGTAACACCTTTGAAAAAATCAACTTTGAACCACCAAGCACTTCAAGGCTGTGGACAAATGAAGAGTGGTGCCAAGTTATATTTTCCTATTGGTTACTTTGCACCAATTTCTAAAATTTACCTTACGATACCCATAAAGATAATTAATTACGTGAACTGCACAAATATTTTTGAATGTTCAAACTCACCAAACAAAACAACAATTATATTTTTCTCATGTCTAACAATGAATTATAAGCAAAGCAAATAATTGTATTTTTATCTAAACTTCTGTGCAAAGTGTACTACCCACCTTATGTTATCTTATAACAATGGATAGTATTGTACAATACTAATACTAAAGTGATATTAAAATTAGTCCAACAGACGACAGCACAGCTTGGAATGGTATTATAAGTCAAAAGAAATGGATGAAAAAGTTTAACTGTTTTTATTGTAAAATGTACAGCAAGAAATCTCCAATGTTCTGTAAGATTTTATTTATGGTTACCAAACTACTTCACTAAAAGTTTCATGTTTTAAAAGTAACTTACACAATCATTGTACTAAGCAATAAATGCATATATTGATCATGAGTGCAAATTATTTTCACGACGCCCCACAATTCACCATATTCAAACAGCTCTTCACAATAGAATTTATCGAATCATCGACTTTAATTCAACACCTTCAAGTAAGCAGTAACCATAAATACATGAGCAGTAACACATGAGAAGACACACTTTTTACACCAATTATAGCCATCGAAATCCAAACAGTTCTTCAAAATTAAGGGAATACTGCTTCAGCCTTCGACGCCATCATACATAAACATATTAAAACCCCATTTTCGATAGTATACCATCTGCTGACTGCAATATTCAACTTCATCCTACGTATTACGGCGGTAGGCAAACGACTCGAAGGTCCCGGGTTCGAGTGCCGGCAGGGGTATGGGTGTGGATTTTAATGGCTAAAGGGCGAATCATGACGGGCCGAAGTCCAAAGTTACTAGACTGGCCCATATAAAAACAAAGTTTACCAAAGTTTGTAGCTTCCACAATAGAAAATCTCTAAGACACTATTATTGGCAAAACATTATAAACCACCTACATCAATCTCGTTGTATCAGTGTTCGATTTGTGTAATTTCCAGAGTGGGAATAATTATTGAGACATGCAGAATACCATATTTTAGGTCCGTTCAAATCCCTGGCTAGGGCGAATACATCGGTGAACAAAGTCAGGGAAGTGTTTTTACAGAGAGGAAAGTCAACCATTCTCCTTGCAAATCGAACATTGCATCATATCGACCTGTTACTATCCGATTTAGAGAAAGCATGTCATAAACTCTGGCGAACAGGTCTTACCAATACTAATTCCGTCTACCATATTCATCCATACATCTTATTCACTCTTTCTTTATTACTCGCCTTCCATCGCTATTCATTCTAGCGTCCCTCATCCAATGTTTTTGCATTGTGGAGTACCTCAAGAATAAGATTCTTTCCCGTTATGTACGTTGCAGATATGCCTACACTACCACCAAATATTAGTTTAAACAACTAACCAGATGATGCTGCACATGAAGATTACTCATAAGGTCCCAAACGTAGAAGCTCTAATCATCATACCAGCTCACTATGGTTCAACTATTCGTCAAAGTCCTAAGAACGCAGATAATGGCATGCAAGTACGTCACCGAACAAAGCAACATATTCAGGAGTAATGCGTGATATTAAAATTCAACTGGAAATTTCATACTCAGAAAATCAGACAAGTTACGAACGTAGTAAATCTTATACAATGATTAGTTTCTTCATGATGAGGATTGCATATCAGAACCATTCTTACAACCTATATATTTTTCCGGTCGACAGACAGACACAGCTAAACTAGATGGTTAGCCTCGTCCGAAGGAATCTATCACAGACTTGTCATTTCCGAACGCTTGTAACAACCTTCGTCGTTACTTTGTATTTTTTTTTACTTTTTTTTTGAAAATTAGTTTTTTGAAGTAACATCCGCAGCTCGAGCCAATATTATTTTTTGTATATTTTTTGAATTCATTGTTTTATTTGGGAAGTTCAGATATGTGAAAAAGGAGGAATTTCATATTAGCTTACTTTTGTAAAAGAGAAATAAGTTTCGTTATGTAAAAAAGAACCTCCTACGTTAATCTTTTTGGAAGCTTATTGCGAGCAAGGTTACGCGAACCGACGAACACTTCGCCACGTGTGGGGTCTTAGCCTCTATAGAA
>JAGDQP010027228.1:0-25189 GCA_022664845.1 Lepisma saccharinum
TAAGCTATTTTCGTATGTTATTTATGCTATGGAAATTACTTACAATATGCGTAATGTTGAAGTTGGTCTTTGGAAGTTGTGTAATATCACAACTTATCGCCTTTGTGATTGCGATTTCAAATTACATATGCACTTCCCAACTAGACATAATATATTCCAGTTTGATAAACTTAGTAAAATTGGATACTTTGAATTCCAGTTATATGCCAAGATGGCAGCCGCTAGCTGTATCACGTGATACTTTATCGTTAACTTTATTGAACTTGCTGGAGAAAGTAATAGTTGATTCCATTAAAGTAGTTTAATTAGAATACCAGTTACTTCACTTCAACGTATATGCATTACGTTTGTTCCAGCACACAGTCAAAGATCTTGGTTTCATAGTGGATCCTACGCTATCTGGAAAAGACCACGTTAACTATATAAGGAGCAAAGGTTTTGCAACTTTGTTGCAGTTTTTGCAAAACTTTTGCGGTTTTTTTTTTTTGCATTTTGCGACTCATTACGCGTTATAAAACATACTTACTATGCCGGTTTGACTATCTCCATCCAGCTTGTTGGTACTATCTTACCTTGTCTATGGGGATGTAGTTTACCCTGATCTTACGATTCAGCTATTCAGACGACTGCAACATGTCCAAAATGCTTGCGTTCATTTTAATTTTTAACTGAGATACTTCAACAATTTTCGCCTTACTTTAAAAAATTAGGTTAACCATGCTTACATGAACGTCGTAAATCCCACAGGCTTATGCTCATATACAATGTGCTCAAGAACAAGGATCTAGTTTATCTTTTCTCACGTTTCCAGCAATAATGCGATTTTCTTAAATTTAACACGAGATCTTGCAAAATTACCCTTCTTTCAATTTAATGGCATAACTCAGAATATTTCGTTAAATCTTTCAGTTTCTCCTCTTGTAATCTTTGGAACAGTCTTCCTCACTCGATCAGGAATATGGATTCACTGACAATATACCAGAAATGTTTTGAGAAACTGTTTACTTATTAAATGTTTCACCAGGCAATGAATCGGGCAAGATTTGCATCAGGTTTTTACACACATCATTAGAATTACTTCTTGTTTTTCTCTTATTTGTATTACAGTGATGTATACTTTAGGGGATGTACAGCGCGAGAAGTAGTTCGCTCGCCCCATTCTGGGACTGGCTATTCCTGGATATTCTTGGATTGCCGGAATTCCGGCACTCAAAGAAGATTATATGTATCTTCAGTTTAGACTTCAGTTGATGCATGACGGACTTTTGACTAGACATCCAGGTTCTTCTGGTCTTTCGTTCATGTTTAGAACATTTCCTTGGGGATGGAAGAAAATCATACCTACTATATTTTCGAGTTTATTATTAACAGATAATGATAAAGAAGATTTAGGGCAAGCACGTATACAACAGACAGTCTTCACAATGGCAACACAAACATGGACTTGATTTGGCATCTTCTTGTGCTCCCCTGCAACGATATAAGAGAGCAATTTTAGAATCGGATTGTGCGTGGGAATGTTGTTTCGACCAGAAAGATTTGTCCAATTTCTCCTTCCTAGTCTCTCCTGCCGGAGTTCCTGCACAAGGCACTTTAATTTTCCACTGGCTTCCAAAGGCCACTTATTAACTTTATTTGCAAATAATTATTAGTGATATTTTTGTTTTAATTAGTTGTTCGGTATAATTTTATTTAGACTGCTTATTTATTTTTAGGTTGTTTCTTTTAACATATTAGAATGATTATTTGTCCACGTTTTGTTACATAATTTTCGTTCGAGATCCAGACTCGACACTCGCGTGACGCTGTACGCACACGACACGCCCATGCCTCACGAAATCCGTAATTGTCATTGTTCTATATTAAGTTTATTTATCCTTAAATGCATGTCATCTTTCTCCTAATAAATTTCTCTTTTTAGTACCTTGACATTTTTCATGTCCGCTCGGGAAGTTACGGTTTTCGCATGACCTCTGCTGTGTTTACGTCCATTATTGAATAACGTCAAACAGAGATACTATATTTTAAAAAAAACAACAACACGTTTCGAAAATTAAAAAAATGAAATGAATTTAATGTCCGAAGTCACCAGCTTCAAAGTCCGAAATTGAAAACACTGAATTTACCTATCTATATTATTGAAACAATTATTTACTTCATTTAAGATTTAGTTCACTAGTTTTAATTTTTATAAGTGTATTTAATCAAAATATTTATTGTTGGCAAAACGTCTAATTATCTTGATAATCAATATATTCCATTATTATATTATTGCAGACGAATATAGCATTATATGTTATGTATTACAAATGAATATTATTGCGAGAACAAACTATATATATTCTAAACATTTTAAAATAAGCTTAAAATTAATTTATCCTAAATATATTACTACACATGACATGATTTTCTTTAACTATATTGTAATCATCAATATGGTGTATGAATATTAAGTTTTGATCAATATATTTTTTAGAGAACACGCACGGTAAAACAACCAGCACTCTTCAACTTCTCGTAGAAGTTACGAACAGACTGGATAGGCATAGCCAACAACTTTCATTATTTCTACTGCAGCAGACCAGGATCGAGCTTAATGCTTCAGAAGAGGAAACGATACTTCAATCCATAACTAAAAATTCTCATTAACTACTTCAGATAAATTCAAATACACGCTATCAATTTGTGACGACGTATGATTTGACTTTGCTAATTCTAAATTATAATATTTCTGATTATCAAAAATTGCAACCGATGTTGAAAATTATTAACGAAAGTATGGGCGGAATACATGTCACTATGTTACTTAATTGTAATAGCACTGAAAAGTTATATGGTGTGTTGAAAATGCTTCAGGTAGAAACTATCTGTTGTGATAATAATACTTTAGCAAAGCTACTAAACCATGCACTACTAAAGGTGAGAACGCGATATACCTACATAGTGAGACATATTGATCAAATGATTTCCGAAAATTTCTTATACAGAAGGATTCACATGATAAAATCTATACCGTATGCTGCTGTTGTAGGAGAAATAGTAAGATATATTTCTGGGCAATGGAAAATTGGTTGCTTTCAGACTCACATTTCGAACTATTACTTAAAGTGCATTGAAGGCTATCGGTATTCGATACGTGGATGCATGGTTTGCGACTACGTAGAAGGGAATTTCCTGGTAAAACAGAATTGTTTCCTCAAGTGCAATTTAACGAAGAGATACATTCGGAACTAATTTTTCGTGATTGGTTTCTTAGATTGAAATATTTGGATATAATGGTAACTGTTTGTCCTGAAATTTCGTGTATTACTTATAAACTGTTCGATTATGTTCCCGTTGAGAAAGAAAAATAGACTCATTTTGCACATGAGTGGAACATGATTAACTTGTTTATACCTCCTAGAATAGCACATACGTTCTCCTGCGAGGAATTAAAATCAGAATGTAATTTAATAATGCAAGGCGATTTCGGATACGCTTCATCGCCATGCTGCCTTTCACAATATTTTCGTATATTAAATAAAGTACACAAATTCAGTTTTAAGTACAACCTTCCATATGAAATTAAGACCGAACTTGCTATTGGTGCAATAAAACTAAGAAATATTCTTCCATGGGATGTTGATATAGATATAATTTTTACAGCTGAGATTTATAATTTTGTGAATGAAACGAAGGAACTGCTTTGGAATTTGAGTTTCATGGCTCCAAAACGATTGAAAGATTTCAATCAAATCTTAAGCAAAGAATTATACATTGAACTACACGTTTCTAACGTATCAAGCACACATTTTTTACCAAATGATCTCCAGTCTCTCCCAACCTTAGTACACTTACATAATATGTGGCTGAATTGTCATGGTTATCCAGGACTTCATGTTCGTAACAGTTATGGTAGAGAATGCCTAAAACATGCTGTGCCAAAAGTGTTCTTTGTAGAGCAAGACGAAAACCATTTTCATCCAGGTAGGTGGAATGTATGTAACAATTTATCATTTCATAATTGTTTAGTGCATTATCCTACAGATGGTAGTATTGAGTTTTTATAATATTACTTGCTAAATTGTACCAAACTTAATATTAGCTTTGTATTACATGCAAAATATAAACTTTACAGTGTATCTACATCAATTTACTCCAAATAAATAAACACTATACCTCTGTATGTTAACTTGCGTATCGTGAACAGACGTCTGTTTAGAACTAGCGTTATGACATTTGGGTATACAGTTAGAAATATTTATGTTACTGAAATCGTCTCTAGATGTTTTGTTCCTTAATAGTATACGAACTGCATGTATTCGTTCTTCTAAAGATTTGTTTAAGGGTCACCAGTAAGATGTCTTTTAATCTGCACCAATTCCCCATCTCGAATATAAAGTTACACGTGTTACATAATTCTACTCATTGGCAGATATACAAAAGAAAAATCAGATCATATCGTACAGAAGTTAACTTGAACCAAACAAAGTAAAAGAAAAATAATTGTACATTAAAACTAGAGTTAATATTACCCCAATAACGAACAACACAGATAAGCAAAGGTGAAGACTATCCTTTTCACTTAAATATCATTACCGGTACTTAAACAACTTGTCAATGCTTTCGTACTTTTATCGTGTGCTCCAAGATCATTGTATGGCACAGTGCTGAAAGCAGCGCCATGGTCTCAAGCCTATAGTTTCATTACATTTAAAATAAATTCTCTCTAACAGACGAATCAAAAATTATTCCAGTAGTTACAAGCCTTTATCCGCATGTCTAAAGCTATGTCTCCTCTGAAAACACTGCCAATACATCCTAAAAGATACTGAATGATCGAAGTAAAAATGCTTTTCTATATGTGCTTCGGTTTGCACATTCTAAAGATAAGGCAAACCAAAGCATAATTAAAAAAAAAAAAACTTGTACTCCGGAAACTCATCGCCCTGTTTCGTATAGTTTGGAGTCACCTGAACGATAGTACTATTTGAAGCCTCGATTCCAGAACAAGAAAGTAGACAACGATTTTGAATAAAGTCAATATCGATAGCGTTTCCGGCTAATTAGTATATAAATAAAGTGTTATCTCACAAGATAGGAAATAATCTGAAGATCGGGAGAGATAAAAGGTAGTAGCGATGTTTAATTCCACACTCACAATTAATGTTGCTCTTATTAAGATTGTTTCAGTGTATGATGAAGGCAGAATATAACTGCCACACTTTTATGTTAAAATGCGAAAAACATATTTTTAAGAATCCTCGTAGCTTCATAATACGCTACATAGTACATTATTCACTGTGTTTACACAGTGTACTGTGTTTACGCTACATAGTACATATATATATGCCGGCATGGTTTGTAGTTTAGAAATTCTCAGGCCTAGTCCTATAGAAAGGGATATTATAATTGCACTAAGAAGTAAAATTTTGATTTCAACCTGTTAATATTCCATGATATTTTTATAAATATATAAACTTTTTTTCTAAATTTTACATGTTGAAATAATTAAGCCATAAATTATACTGCAATGGAAAATAGGGCAAGTTAACATTAAATTATGTAAATAAGGAAGCGTCTTTGAACTGTTTTAACTTTATATCTTTCAGCGTTTGTTAAATCGCTCCAATCGTTTGATGGAAATTCTAGACAAGCGATAATCAAGATTTTGGATAACTTTAAATAAGTATCAATCCTTGTGAATTCAATTAATTGTTCGATTATAAATAGAAATATCTTGCCAGTTCAATTATCATATTTATCATCATCGTATCCTGTCCTTTGCTGGATGAAGGGCTTCCCCTTTTATTTCCACACATCTTGGTTAGCTGCAACCCTTATCAATGTGGCTTTTCATAGCTTGATTTTATATATCCATCTTACATTTCAGATCCCTAGTTCTTCTTTTTTTTTCTGGGATTCCAATGAAAAATATTTGTAGTTGATTTTGCGTCTATGCTATAGCTATTTGGCCGGCCCATTTCCGCTTCATCTTCTTTGAAATCCTAATTATATCTACTGTTGTTTGCAAACGAATCCGTCGATTTGTTTCCTATCCGTCCTACTTATTATTGGTATACATTTGTACGTTTCTTTATGTGTTGCTCTTAATACTGAAATAGTTTGCTGTTTCGAAATTACAGTTTAATTTTCCAAGACAGATTTATAGAACTGTACATGATCTATTTAATTCATAGCTCACCTCGGCATTCAATGTTTTGAGCTGATGTAGTAAACGTACTTATCAACTATGCCGATTGGCTTTCCATTAATGGTGATATTCGTCTTTCAGCATGTTGATTGTACAATAGTTTTGTTTTACTTTAATTCATTTAACCAGGTGTGTAAATATGAAATCGGAATTTGTGCATAGACGGCATCAGCCGTCACCGTGGTTACTATAAAACTGCGTCCTTGGCGCCACTTTCTTGTTCTGACTGCTGATAACGATTTGCAACTCACAACCAGACAAGTTTCATGTCATAGTGTAGTGTTTAATACGGTTGAACATGGCGCAATTTGTACCTACAAACTACGATGTGCTGACAGTATTAATTTTTTGTTACACTTTGAAGAAAACTGCTGCAGAATCGCATCGCATGCTTGTCGAAGCTTGCGGTGATCATGCTCTTGGTAAGTCACAGTGCTATGCGTGGTTTACAAAATTTAAAAGTGGTGATTTTGACATGACAAACGAGGAACGTGGAAGATCACCGAAAAAGTTTGCATTCAGCGAATTGCAAGCTTTCTTGGATGCGGATGACGCTCAAACGCAACAACAGCTCGCGGATCAATTAAATGTGACAGGAGAAGCAGTTTCCATACGTTTAAAGGTCATGGGCAAGATTCAGAAGGTGGGAAAATAGATTCCACATACATTGACTGAACGACAGCAGGAAAATCGAAAAACTATATGCTAAATTCTGCTCGCCAGGTACAAAAGGAAATCATTTCTCCATCGAATTGTGACTGGTGACGAAACGTGGATCTATTTCGAGAATCCTAAGCGTAAAAGATCATGATTAATTGCAGGAGGATCGGCGACATTGACTGCAATACCAAATCGCTATGGACGGAAGACAATACTTTGTGTTTGGTGGGATCAGAAGGGAGTAATCTATTATGAACTGCTGACACCAGACGATACCGTTAATATCCAACGTTTCCGACAACAAATGATCGATTTGCATCAAGCTTTCCGTAAAAAGCGATCAGAATATGACCAAAGACAACATAAACTGACTGTGATTCACGATAATGCACCCTCCCACACAGCAAAACCGGTCTAGGAAATGATTGTGACGTTTGGCTGGGAAATTCTTCCGCATGCGGCTTACTCACCAGACTTGGCGCCTTACGATTTTCACTTATTTGCATAAATGGGATACGCACTTGCTGACCAGCGCTTCACATCTTACGAAAATGGTTTGATGACTGGTTTGCAGCACGAAAGGCAGTTTTTTTGGTCTGGCATCCACACATTGCCGGAACGATGACAGAAAGGTATCGCTAGCGATAGCCAATACTTCGAATAAAATAGTTCTTAGCATTGTCATCCAATCACTGTGTCTTTTATATACATAAATTCCGGTTTCATATTTACGAACCTGGTAAATCCTATCTTCGAAATTTACTCTGCTCTTCCATTCTAGTATCTAAGTTGTTATTCTATGAAAATAAACTTTCAAATTAAGCATATTTGATCCTACGGTAAATTGGTTTATGTAATATTAAAAAAGTATTATTAGTAACAATATTATCAAGCGTAAAACAAAGTACAAAATAAAGCAGTAATATAATGAAACGTTTCCATATCCTTATATTTGATCTCTAATGAACTATTACAAACTAAATAAAAATGTTACCAACATCAAATAGCGAAACCTTTAATTGATGTGTTTAAATACTTACGTTTTGGCAAACATAAGCCCAGTTTAAATAAAATTTGGAAAAACAAATTTTAAGGTTTATATTAAACTTGAAATGTTTCCTCGACATAATTTAGAAATACGCATATAATACACAGAGAGAAAACAGTCACACCCATAACAAAAGAAGTACAGAGACACGTATGTGTTATCGATTTTATTTATATTCTTTCATGATACAAAACTGTTTAAACACGTGAGACATGGCACCTTAGATAAATATGTAGGGCCAGACAATAAATTGTATTTGCAATCGATCTGTTTCTTATGTCAGGATAACTTTCTCAATATGTTCTCAAATGGAATTCTTAACAATTTAAAATTTATTATTACCAAATATGTGACGTCTTCTGACCGTCAATACTACAGATGTTCATAGTTGCTAAGGTATTCAGAAACTTAGCAAAACGCACCTCTTAAGCTTTAAACAGTAATGTTTCATTTTCACAATCTGAATCAGTTTTTTTCCAGCACAAACCTAACATTATTAGACAACATCACTTCAAAATATTTAAGAAATTTTACTAAAGTTAAAATTATGAAATTACGGACTATCCTAAGATACGAGTTGGGCAACCATATCCTGTAACTAAAACTACACGCATTTTGTAAAACCATGGAACATAATGTAGCAATTCATGTACACCAAAATCACATTTCTCCTGGTTATATATAACACTCATAAACATTTCGTCACATGCGAACCAGGAGGTAATATGTCCACTTTTGCTACTTTTGAGAAAAAAAAGCTGTTTTAAAGTTTGAAGTTCCATTTAAAGTCTGTATTAATTATTTTTATTTCAAACATTTCCTGCTACTTGAAGGTTGTTTTGTGAGATATTATTTTTGGGTTTTACCCCCTTGAGTGCAAGGTCGTCAACTGTAGTGTTAACTCCATTTACCCAAAAAGTGGACAAAGCTCCTTCTGGTTCCAAGGTGACGATTTATGTTACATGTTCAAATATTAGCAAGTCACGCAATATAATTAAGTATACTTTCCGAATATTTTGTTCCTATAATAATACAAATAATATTTATATAATGGGAACTTAATGAGAATAAAATATAATATATTCAAAGAAACTGAACAGACAATGAGATAATGTCTACTCTTTTCTCTCATCATTACTGACGTGTCCGTTTGTTTCGTAATGTATATTTAAGCTACAACTTATCCCACATATAAAAAACAGCACGGTAAATGTATTACTCATACACTATGTTGTCACAGAGTTCTTGCATAAGAAACCAATAAATGTTCTGAAAATTTCAGCTACCATTATTTTGTAGATTTTAACGTACATGGATGATTCTGGTTTGCACCGAACCCCCTTTCTAGCTGTTTAATTCGAATTATTGTTTAAAATATTGCTAAGGATCTCACTTCTTATATAAGAAATGCATTCCGTTAAACTTCGCTACTTTCCATTTTTAGACTAGTTATCTTACAATCAAAATAACGAACACGAAAAAGAGCAGTGCATGTTTAAGCTGTATGTCAAGGCGGTATTTGTGTTATAACAAAACTGGACATTCACTTCAAACCTTAATGACCATCTTTGGGCTACATGAGTCATCGCTAGTTAGCCCTATGTTCTAGGGAATTTTTAAATATATTTTGGATATCACCAATTCTCTTATGATTTCAAATATATCGACATGGCTTATAAATATAGTATAGCTATCTGAAAGCCAAACAGAACTTTGGGCAATGTAATTGTAGGAAATTAACAATAGTACTGATGTTTTCTTCTAAACCACCTACAAAAATATTTGTTTTTTCAATACTACACTAAATATCAAGGAATTCCATAAATCAGACAAAAGCAGATATAACATATTTACAGACAAATCAAAATCCAAAATGAAAACATTTAATTTAAGAAAGAAAACATTGACTTTAAGGAGAACTTAAGTAGCAGGTGGGTTGAGTTATAAAGTGATCCAGATTCTCTTAGTATATAGATCACAGGGATAAAGTTAAAGGCACATATTAATCTACAGTGACGAAAATAAGAATCAACATTTTAATTTCTTGTTGTTAATCAACAATAATTCATTCATAGAAAACCATTCCATTTACATAAAGTTTGAATACTTGAGAGCACAATAGAAAAAATTGACAACACAACATTGAATAATACCTAAGGTCAAATATTTCCATTGATGGAGAATATAGTTCACTAAAATATAATGGGTTGACCAAAGAGGATTTTCCTCTTGATCATGAAATACAGTGTGTATCTCAAGCGGTGATTTAATTAGCTGTCCAGTAATATACACAGCGTACCCATAAAGTCCGTTGCCACCCCGTGACTCTTCGAAACGACTGTGAATATGAGAAACCGGAGAAACACATTCTTCATTATTATGTTTAAGTTTTGAACTATGTAACTTCCACCTCAGACTACCAAAATAGGTGTACTCTGAGTCAATTTGAAAATTCCAAATGGAAAATGGGTCTGAGTAATCTATCGTTTGATAGAAGTCGACAAAATTAATAGTTTCCCGAAAATATCAAGTCGCTATGTTCACCCCATACGCCAGAAAATTGCACAAAATGAAAAGTTTTTGGAACAAATCTGTTTTAATGACGAAAGTTCCTTTCCGTTGACTGGAATTGTCAGTAAACATAATGTTAGATTTCGGGGAGATCCAATCCCTTGTTATCAAGGAAGGACACAGTCAAAGCCCTGATAACGTGAATGTGTGGGCAGGTAGTTTTGGGGATCCATGTAATATGTACTTCATTAATCGATTCAAATTTAACAGGTGATCTGTACTTGCAGGTTCTACGGGACACAGTGAATCCCTTAATATCTTATATAGTAGAAGATGCAACGGATGAATACGGGGATACTGAATTTGATGCGGACACTAGTGTTTCAGCAAAACGGATGTCCTAGGGGGTTCGTGAATACCTAAACGAAACTTACCCCGATAGATGGATATCTCGTCGTGGCCCCATCGAATGTCCCCCGCGATCTCCAGATAAATCTCCAAATCACATTTTTCTTTGGGGTCATGTCAAATCTATTGTTTACAAAATACAATCCACTTCTATCGTGAACCTGAAATATCGAATAACTGCTGTTAATGACATTTCAAAGGAAACTATATCGAATATAATGACATTTCCGAGAAAACATTTAGGTAGGTACGAATGAAATTTCATAACCGTCTAATTTACTGTCAAGAAGTGAATTGACCTAATTTCGAACATCTTCTACAATAGCATCAACATATATTTCCCTTATAATTGCATTTAAATGTTTATTCACGTCAATGATATATTTTAAATAACAGATTTTATGGTAATTTGGAACTCTGTATGCAGGTTGTTTAATTTTCAATAAGTGAATCTAACAAGGAATGGTCCCAATCTGATACGGGCAAAGACGAATGAGACATATCGCAGCTGAAAGTCTGTAAATAGAGAAGTAGAACAACAAAATTATAGATGCAATGGCCCAGGAGGAAAGGAGATAGGGGGCACCGAAGTTGGAAGTGCGAACAAATTACAGTATATCCGGTAGATGAGATAATCAGCAATACATTTTGAACCAACAAAGCAAACTTAACCAAACTTGACACAAGAAAATACACCAAGAGGGAACACCCAAAACATATTATGAATTAGCCCAAGATGGACAATGTTGCTAACCCAATAGAAAGTGTTATTTTTCAAAATGACACTACGTCAGATTATTACATATTTCAAAAATATATGTAACTAGAAATTATTTAATATCAAACTTATTTGCCAGGGTTCTAAACTAAGTTAGTTACATCATTACAAACCTCCAAATTTTGGAGGACTCTACAATACTAATAACTCATGCAAGGCAGTAAAAAAACTATATGTAAAGTACCTATTAGTGTCGCATATAAGGAACAAAATGGTGACGCATCACATATACTTGCAATCGGAAGCGTTAGAAGTTGACAATGTGACAATGTCGAAAATGACAGGGCTTTAAAGAAAATGAAGAACATAAGTATAATTTCGAATAATGGAAATCAAATCCATTTGATATAACCATCAAAATGTGTTAATGTGACCCTAATATTTCAACGCAGTCTTAAGAGAAAAGAGATCGGGTTTATAGTTTGCAACACTGTTCCTCGTAATACACATGTTCACATGGGTCCGCAGATCACCAACTTGGAATTGTTTAGGTTTTAAGCGCTCCCATTAGCGAGAATCCTGCTTTCCTGGACCTTTTTGCAGTGGGCCAAGACCTTCACATGACTATGCTATAATTCTATGGCCGTCTAATTTCTAGCCCTGTAACGAAACCTAGCGCCATATTGAACGTCACATGCCAACACGTCCATCCCGCAAAGTTTGCTTCTCTCTGCCACTAGAGGGTTTATTTGATGTCTCGTTGTACGTGCTTTCTAGGCGTATCAATATCGATAATTTATTCATTTTTACAATCTATGCTATGTTCCAAGTTGGAAAGACTTATTCCTAGATAGTATAATATTTTTCTGTATTTCAATAGCGCTTATCGCCAATATTCGTTTCGGCTTATTTTGATTCTCAAAAATTTCATTCCGACATACCTTTTGCCTATTCTAGTAACTGATGTTTTATTACGATAAGTAAACATATTTAACAAATCGTATTCGATATTCGGCTCAAAGAAAAAAACTGTATTCAGTGCTTCGAACTGAAAAATTGATTTTTTTTTCTTCGAACTGAGTTGATATATCAGGGTCACGTAAACACATTTCAACGGTTATATCAAATTGATTTTATTTCCAGTATTCGAAATTATATTTATGATGGTTTACGAGACCTGACATTTTCGACATTTTCACATTTTCGGCCCCTAACGATGTTGATTGCAAGTATCCGTGATGCGCCGCCATCTTGCCCCTTATCCGACACTAATAGGTGCATCACATGTAGGTTTGTTGGACTTCCTTATTTTCATTATTAGTATTGAGGAGTCCTCCAAAATTTGAAGGTTTGCAATTCTGTAGCTACCTTAATTTTTAACTCTGCCAACTGCTTTGATATAAAATATTCGCATTTACATGTAGTTTAGAAATGTGTAATAAGCTGATGTAGTAACATTTGAAAAAAATAATACTTTCTATTGGGTTGGCAACACTCTTCCTTCTGTGTGAATTCATAATATGGTTTGGACGTTCCCTCGTAGTGTACTTTCTTGGTATCTAGTTTGGCTAGGTTCGCTTTGTTGGTTCAAAAGTTATTTGATATTATCTCATGTACACGGTATACTGTAATTTGTTCGCACTTCTAACTTCCGTGCCTCCTATCTTCATTCCACCTGGGCTATTACAACTAAACTTTTGTTGTTCTACTTCTTTATCCATAGTCTTTCAGCTGCTTTATGTCTGATTCGGTTTTGCCCGTACCAGATCGTGACCTTTCCTTGTGTGTAGGCCTCCATTTTTCTAAAACCAAGTTTATATTGTAGTGTTTTCAACTTCCCCAAAATCCGGTAGTACTGATCCCTCTTTCTAATGTTCATATCTTTCTAATGTACATATTTCTTTTATCGAGATCGTTAAAACGATATATTACTTGACCCCTTTTGGCATTTTAAATTGTCAATTTGACTCCCTATACTGTTATTTGCGGAGTCTGGGGTAGAAATCTTGAAGCTTAAAATTCAAGTCTCTCGAAATAATGAAGCACGTGTTTTTGCGTCTTCTTATATTCCCAGTCGTTTCAAAGATGCATGGGGTGGCAACGGACTTTATTGGCACCTTGTATAGATATAATATGTGACTACTTTCGTTAACAGATGTGTTCGGATCCAATCATAATAGGAAAACAACACACAAAATAACTGGGTTGATTCTAACTTCAAGAAGAGAAGAGAGAAGAATAAGATTATTAATATGTTTCTCTTTCATTTTTCTGAAAATATCCGTCTTATTTCGAAAGGTTTTACTCCATTCTGTATTAGGTAGAGATTATGAAAGTCGTTAATAACCAATCCTTAATTTCTGGTAGTATTTTATTTACATGTTGCTATTTTTTTGCAGAGTATGATAAACATATGCACTATTCTTTTGAGTATCTGCTTTCATTTTGAAATTCGAGAAAACATTTTATTTTTGTCTTTGTTCCTCATGTCTTCAGTTTTATAGTTGTGTTCTTTATTTGCCTAATTTAAATAATACATTTTCACTAGGCAACGTTCTTTCGGAGATATATGTGTTCTTTACTTTTAAAGGAGAAATAAACTGTGAAGATGGTCAGTAGCTTCCTGTCGAGAACTAAGCCTCTGACGATTCTTCTCTCATTTGTTTTAATACCAGAAAATAGGAAGCAGCTGCAGCCATAATCTGAAATTATAAGTTCATACTTTAGGCAGATGATAAATAACAGTAGTTTTGGATGATGTTTTTAAATATTCTATGATATCATTACAATATGGATACACCCAAAGCGATGAAGTTTACATAAATAAAATACATGATATATTCCGAATTTTAGAAGCACAATGAAAGTGATCACTACTACTTAATATATTGCTAGAATAGCACCAAATAGAACTCACATTAATTCCAGTATAACCAAAACTATTATTATTACTAAAATTGTTATTATTATTGTTGTTGTTGTTCGCATGTCTCAATGCGGCATGATATACATAAATTTGTCAAAGGTTTTGATAGTGTGGACCACAATATATTACTTAACAAATTAAACAATATTGTACTTTCCGCAAATTATTTAAAGTGGTTTAAGAGTTATTTAACAAACATAACTTTTAGAGTTAAACTTGATGGTGTAATATCTAACCTTTGTACAACTACAAAAGGTATTCATCAAGGTTTTCCATTGGGTCCCTTATTGTTCAACATCTTTATTAATTACATTCTAAAAGAGACTAAAGTCTCCACAATACTTTTGTATACTGGTGACTTAACTTTTTTAGAGAAGTAAACAATATATGTGACAGTACTTTGTTACCTATTGATCTAGACAGGATTAATCGTTGCTGTACAAATACCGGTATGACACTCAATACTCAGAAAACTATGTTCATATGATTCATGAAGAAAACTCAATATTTTGTCAGCAGCTATAAAATATTTATATCGTAACAATATAACAAAGGTTGATGGAATTAAGTATCTTGGTGTACACTTTGACTTTAAATTAAGCTTCAAGGACCATATTATTAAGCGATTAGGTGAAGCCAGGAAATAAATAGGCTTCCTTTTTAACCAACGGTATGGTTTTACCAAGATCGACACATTCTTAACCCTGTACAAGGTACTGGTGAGAAGTAAACTTTATTACGCTTCCACCGTCTGGAATGACATTACCAAGCCTGTAATAAGTAGTATTTAGGCAACCCAGGAGTTCTTTTTTTAGACTTTTGTGTTTTAAAATTAACTTACCTTATTCTTCATATAACTATGATTTTTTATGTACAATTTTCAACTGTGAACCTCTGGAGCGTAGAAGGAAAATCGGTGACAAGAAGTTTTTAGAGAAAGTGCTACAACATAATATTAAAAGAACCTATTTTATAGAACAAATAACATTTAATATACCTCTGTATAGAACGAGGCAATATAAGATGTTATCAGCATCTGACAAAGGCTGTATTCTGCTGAAACGTATTTTGAACAATTATTATGTAGCTTAATATCTTGTATTTGTTTTGTGACTTTGTGCTATATTGGTGTATTGCTGTCTGTAGTACATTACAAATAACTAAATACAAAATTTCATCATTATTATAAGTATTACTATTATTATTATTAACATTATTGATGTTGTTGTTGTTTTGTACTTACATAATTTAAAACAAAAGAGAACACCATTGATAATAATTTGTGTAGTAGAATATGATAAATAGTTTATCCACAGACAAATTCAGTTTATTTTATTCGTTGGTTAACTCCCACTTACCGTTCGGGATTTTTTCAATCATTGTACAGACAAATTATGAATTGCACTCCCACAAATTGTTATACAATTCTACACGTATACCTCTACTTTTCTTAATTTAAACAATGCTAGTTCTTTAATTAACCCTTGCATTACCAAGCGGGAATCTCCGAGATTCACATTTTTTGTATATGTTTTGTTTAACATTTCCTATTCGCAACAAAATGTATTGCCAGGCTTCAACTCTTTTGTGATACAACGTATTTGCTTTATTTTTTATGTTTTCTTGTTCCAATTATAAAGCAAATAACGTGTCATGGGGCTCGGAGGCTACCCCATAATAGTAGTAAGGGGCTATTCACAGAATGCTGTAAAAGTTATATGTGAAATGTGGTATGAATGAGATGAAATCTGTTATGAAGGTACCTTCGTACAGATACTATACAATACTAAGGTGCTATTGATTTTATTTAGCATTTTATATAAACAAATTAAAAGAAATATATCATAGTTAATAACATAAATATAAAATTGTCACGCACACAACTATATAGATATAACTTTTGTACATTATTTTCTGAATACATGGAATGTTGTGAAATTCTTCATGAGTATATTTTGGATGCGTTTCAACTTAGGTAATGTAGGTCTCACATTAAAAGCTGTAACCGGGTAAACTTTTTCAAATATTCCGAACAATTGGAAGAGTAGAGAAAGTATAGCATTTGCTAGTAAAAACCTACAAGCTTTTTTAGATATTTTTCTGGTTTTGTTTAGAATTTGGATATCATGAGTCGCCGCTGCTCAGGTGGCAGCGCGTTTGACTACGAATTGGGCGTCCCTAGTTAAAAGCCTGGCCTGGACGCTGGAGAATTTTCTCGCAGTGTTCCCATACCTGGCATTCTGAGGTGCACTGAACCTCCTAACAAATTGACTAACCTGCCTTGGTATGCCTGGGCATCTTGGGAAAGTAAAGGTGGTGGAGCGTGAAATTGAACAACCCACTCCACTACGAACCGTAGATCGAGAATGTATGAAGAGATACCTCCACATCGCACAGGGATAGCTTTATCTTTTTTTATTTACTTACTGATATATTTTCGGATGAAATTATAAATAATTATTTTTTTAAGAACTGGGGCGCGTGCGTGACAGAGTAGTTATATGCATTCATTTATCAAAATGCTTGACAAGTATGTAATATTAATAATGCTATAATATATTTTTATCCACATCAAAGATGTTACCGCTATAAAGTTAGAGTGTTTCTTGTGCGATATGGGAATTGATACATACTGTAGAGAAACGCCACGTTCAATTAATGAAGGAATAATTTTTGTCTAATATATGCTAGACAGTTAAAAATAAGAATATCGAAGAAACTTGCTTCATTAGGTAAAACACACAGAACCATTTTTAATTGTTTCCTAACACTTATTAAACATGAACGCTAATAATACGTATTGTAGATTTGAAACAAATTACTCGAAACATTAAACTAAATTTGCACAATTCCTTTTCTGATAAAGATAAGAAAATCATTTTTTCAATCCTATGAAAAACGAGGTCTATTAATCTCAAAAATCATTAGTTGTACTGTCCTCAATAACGTGTATTTTGTATGCAATTTGTGTTAA
Source organism: Lepisma saccharinum (assembly GCA_022664845.1). NCBI lineage: Eukaryota > Metazoa > Arthropoda > Insecta > Zygentoma > Lepismatidae > Lepisma > Lepisma saccharinum. The sequence continues at coordinate 17,439 of JAGDQP010027228.1, forward strand.
ATAATTTCAGTATCAAATATTTGTTTAAAAAGTGAAACTTGTTTTCAAGGTAAACCTACATATTCAAGGAAGGACGTCTATTTTATATTTAACCATGTTTGCTTAACCAATGTTTTAACTAAAGATCCTTGGTCAGTGTTAGACATTACTTAGGCATTAAAACCAAGACGATGTGTTCTATCATTCGTTTAGTTTTGGAACTGAATTAAGAATTCATTTATCTTAATGTTTTAATGATGTCACCTCTATTTTGGTACTCTAAAAGTCTGCATATCTTTAAGAGTAATATTGCACCATCGTAGGAAACAATGAATCATATTGTAGTTAAAGATTAATGATTGGCTTCGATGTGTTAAATATTCGTAGAGTTATATAGGTTAAAGATAAACTGCTACATTTACTATTATTTAACCTCACCGAGGAAGTTTCTTTACTAAGTTGATCCTAAAGTGAATTGTGACTTGGTCATTTAAAGGATTGTTTTATCTCAAAATTTATTATAAATATATGGTAACTTACATTCACGGTTTCTAATGTACGTCTTTGAAATTATACTAAATTATTTTCAACAAGTCTAAATTTTATTTAAAATAATGATGTTTAAAATATTATTCATAAAATGTAAGAATATATTTAAATCATTATAGTTATATTATTATTAAATAAATATTATATTAAAATTGTACCGAGTTGAAAGTCTCCAAAGAAAGTGTGAATATGTTTCCTCCTGTTAGTCGAAGAGGAATTCCACTTCTCAGAATAATCATCTTGATACAGTACTTGAAATTTCTGCCATATGAATGCCACTGGCAAGCATATGCCGCATCACTCACTGATGTACTCTGTAATATAAATGAAACATATAGGAGTATTATGTTCTTTTTATCTCTATAAGGCCAAAATTTATACTAGGTTATAACAAAATACATTTAAGGGAATTATTACATATAGCGTATTAAATATCTAAATGTTAATTGTTCACTTCTTTTATATCCTGACAAAAAAAAAACAAAGACGTATTTCCTTTTGATTAAATAAGGGCGAAAAATAGGAAAACATGAAAAATAAGTGTTAACGTTATTGGTAGCGTGTATCTCAATGCAAAGTAGTACTTTCTTTCCTTTCATCTCGCAGCAAGATATGAAGTCTACATTTCCGTAGTGATATGCAACACTTAGAGTGTTAGAGCACTGTGTAAAATGTTCTACTTGTAAATGTAAAATATACATCATTCATTTTTTTCTTATTCGAAGACGATTCTCAATAAAATATAACCGGGGTGGTATAATGCCTTTTCGCACCAACATACCCTTTAAACATATAACGAAAACCTTCCACTTAAAAGTTTTATTACAAATCAATATAATTCTATATCAAATTCGTATATTGGAATATAAAAGCGTATATATTAAAACCGGGGTGAAGTTAGCGTCATATTTCTTTTCAAAATTTAGAAATTATGATTGCAGATATTAAGATTGACAATTTTTGTCGAGTAATTAACGCATCGATTTTAAAAAGAAAAGTGTGTACATCTAGATGGAATTAAGAACAACACATAGAACTCAGTCCTTTCCCAGGATACAGACAACACAGCGCTCATTTTGTTCCGAAATAAGCTACAATCATATTCAAATTCTGATATATGACAGCATATATTATTCTTGACAATGTTTGTCGTCTAATTAACTCATCAATTCCAAAACCAAAAGTTGGTGGAAGCAAGGACAACGCAAATAACTAGGATTCTAGTCCCAGGATATAGACAGAACAGTGTTATTTTTGCCTGAACTGAGCTACAATTATTGTCGCATTCAGATATTTTATAGCAGATAATATGGATTATATTTACCGTCTAATAAAAGCATCAATTCATAAAACAAAAGGGGGAAACAAGGACAACCTATGCTATGATTAGTAAACCTACAAACTATGCATAATAAACCTAAATGGAAACAAGGACAACACAAAGAACTAAGAGTCCTGTCCCAAGATAGAAATAGAACAGCGCTATTTTTGCCCGAAATTATCTAGCTTCTTAATCAAATTCAAATATTTGATAATATATGTGTATATTATGGTTGACATTTTTGGGTCTACTTAACGCATGAATTGCAAAAACAAATTTGGGAGCACCTAGACAGAAATAAGACCAACACATAGACTTAAAAGTCCTGTCCCAAGATACAGACAGGACAGTGCTAATTTTGTCTGAAATGATCTATCATCATATTCAAACTCATATATATCTGAGAATCTATTCCAGAATATAAAACGGGTGCATTAGATAGAAACAAGAACAACGCAACGAACTAGGAGTCTAGTCCTAGTATACACACAGTACAAGGCTAATGTTGCCCTTATTGCGCTACAATCATATTCAAATTCAAATATATGATTGCAAATAGTATGGTTGACAATTATTTCTCGTCTAATTAACGCATCAGTTCAAAAAAAAAGTGGAAGCACCTACACGGAAACAAGGGTATAGAAAAAACATACAGAACTAATAGTAGTGTCCCAAGTTATAAACTTGACAGCGCTAATTTGGACTATTACTTTTGGTAATGTGGACTCCAAACCACTCTGTTAAACAGAAGCCTGCGAAAATTAAACCCGTTACCACGCGCACTGAAATCGAACGCGTTAACTTCTCGGCCACTTCGAGGTCAATGTTAGCAAGAGTTAGGGTGAGTGAGGTTAATGCAAAACACTTAAAGTTTAGGACTAAATTGATACCTCAAACTAAGGATGGCAGCCAAGTTGCAACATGATGCTGAGTGACGCTAGAGCCCAAAATTAAGAAGTGAAGGTAAAACAATACTGTTGAAACTCGCGAGGTCCAACCACAGTCTCATTCGACCTAAATCTCATGACGTGAGTTGGAGGTTGAAAGTTTGAAGGTTGAGAATTTCAATCATGAGGTTGGTGATGAATGAGATTGAGGCTGAAGATGAGTGATGCCATGTGGGTTTGAGCATAAGAATGGTAGAAGTCGAGATTTAAGTTCCATTGTGAGGATGATGCTGAGTGCGGTTATAGTCGAGGTCTAAGTCCCTCGATGAGGTTGAGGTTTTACAAAATTGAGGTCTAGTGTGATTGAGGGTAAATGAGAGTAAGGTTGAATAAGGTCGAGTTAAGTGAATTCGAGATCGAGTGAGGATCAGAATCAATGACGCTAAGGTTCAGTGGTATTTAGGTTTAGTTAGATTGAAAGAGAATAAAGTTGGAGTGAACGAGGTTGAAGTTAAGTGATTTTGAGGATGATTTCGGATGAAGTTCACAGAGATTGAGTGGGATTTTTGTTGGGGATGGATTTGCTGCAGTAATTTAGAGGATGAATGAGTCTTATGTCGAATGAGGTTAAGGTCGATTGAGGTTGATATTCAGTGATATTTAGTATGTAGATGAATGAGATTGAAATTTATTGATTTTGAGGATGAAACAGGTTGATATTGAGTGAGGTTGCCGATAAATGAGGATGAGTTAGAGAGGTCGACGTTCAATGAGGTTGAGAGATTTAAATTTTAAGATGAATGATTTCGAAGTTAAACATGTTGAATGTGTATGAAGTTGAATTGGGGCGATGTTGAGGTTCAGTGATAGCGAGAAAGATTTAGGTTGGTGATGAATGAGGTCGAGATTGTGTCATTTTGATTATGCATTAGGTCGAGGTTGAGTAATTTTGATTATGAATGAGGTTGGGTCCGAGTGAGAATATGAGTAATGTTTGGTAAAGTTGAGGTCATGTGAGGTTGCAATTGAATGAATTTGAGATCCAGTGAGTTTGAGGATGAATGAGATTGAGGTCGAGTGAGATCGATGATGATGTTAGGATGGGATGAGAATGAGGTCGAGTAAGGTTAAGTTCGAGTTATATTTGAGTCACGTCTGATATAGTGATATTGAGGATAATTGTGATTGTAGTACAGCTATCCTAATGTTTACTGAGGTTTTATAAAGTTAACATTCAGTGAGATTGAGGTTGGGAATGAATGAGATAAAGATGAAACGAGGTTGAGGATGAATAAAGTTTTAAACGACTTATTTTTAGGTTGATAATGAGTGCGGTGGAATAACGGTGAAGCTACATGAGAACGAGTGAAGTTCCCTAAGAATGAGGTTGGGTAAGGTTAAGATCGAATTTAATTGATCAAGTGAAATTGATGTTGAGTGTGATCGAGATTAAAATTACATTTTGATGCTGAGTTACGTCTAGATTAAGTGAGTTTTAGGATTATTATATTCTAAATATGAAGTCGTTCGTAAAATTAAATTTAAAATAACATTCACAGTAGATTTTATGTTAATAAACTGATTGTTAAGCATACAATTTGCTGTTTAGAAGAGTACGGTACGTTAAAAGAATCTTCATTGCAGAACAAATTACAGTAGGAAAACTTCAAACTATTTTCTGTAATGGTTTCAATATTCTTCGAAATCCTCAATTACTCTATTCCGATCTAATGACAAATGCGATAAACTGACAAAATAAATAATTTTATTAGATTATTATATTAAAAACCAATATGTTCGTAAAAAGAAATGAAAGATGAGAACAATAGCAGGTATTAATTTAATAAGTTCATATTTGGAAATGCAAACCTTTACAATTTAGCAGAGCAAGACATGTCGAAAGAGTATTTATCTCAGAGCAAATTAGAGTAGAACGATTTCTTAATATTGATTATAAATGTGTTTTTTTGCCCCAATTTCCCAATTACACTCCTCTCATCTAGTGACAAACTCAAAACTAGTGATGTACTGATTGCACAATGGGTTAGGTCCTTATTTTTCTGGGATTCTATGGGATACTTCTAGGAGATCTCTGATATCTTTTAGTGTTATGGAAATAACCACATCTTTTTTTTTTTTAAGTCTTGCTTTATTCGAAAACCCAATACAGATTTTTCTGATTTAGGCGAAATTAGATCCTTCATGGATATATCCCGATGCAGTTTACTAGGTTTCTTGAGTTCTCGTGTTTTTTTTTTATGTGCACCCATGCCGTTTCTGGCTGTCATGTAAGTACAAGCACCGCTTTTCGGGTTTTGAATCCTATATGCTGAATCCAAATACCGATATATTTTACTTTGGGCGAAATTAGCGCTATTCTATCTGTAAACTGGGACAGGAAATTTAGTTTTATGTGTTGTCCTTGTTTCTATTTATGGGAACGTTTTTTTTTTCGGAACTGATACGTTAATTAAACAGCAAAAATGGGCAACTATAATGTCTGCTATCATATATATGAATATAATGCTAAATCATTTAGAAGAAATTTGCGGAATCCTGTCTACTTCCTGAGACAGGACTCTTAAAAATATGTGTTGTCCCTGTTTCTGTCTAGGTGCATCCACTTTTGTATTGGGAATTGATCCGTTAATTAGACGACAACAAATTGTCAAACATAATATCTGCTATCATATATATGAGTTTGAATATGATGCCAGATCATTTCGGGCAAAATTAGAACTGTTATATCGGTACCCTGTGACAGAACTCTTAGTTTTATATGTTGTTCGTATACCAATCTAGGTGTATCCACTTTTGTTTTTGGAATTGATGAGTTATTTTAATGACAAGTAATTCTCAAACATAATATTTCCTAGCATATATCTGAATTTGAATATGACTGTCGCTCATTTCGGGTAAAAACTGAGTCTGGGACAGGATCCTTAGTTCTATGTGTTGTCCGTGATTCCAACTAGATGCAACCACTTTTGGTTTTTGAAATTCAAGTGTTAATTAGACATCAAAATATTGTCAACCATAATACTGCTATCATGTATAAAAATTTAAATATGATTGTAGCTGATTTCGGGCAAAATTAGCGCTGTGCTGCCTGTAACCTGGGACAGGACTCTTAGTACTATGTGTTGTCCTTATTTCAATGTAGATGCGCCTCCTGTTATTATCTGAATTAGTGCGTTATTTTGACCGCGAAACCTTAATATAATTTAAACCTTAATATCTGCTATTTTGAATATGAATCTGACGCTAACTTCACGCTGGTGATATTTACTCGCATATCAAGAAAATTTCTTCTGGAGACAGTATACTAACAAGAAACAAATTAGCAATAACACTTCTTATGGTAATCAAATTTTAAATTTAATTTAGGGACGGAATAATAGCATTTTTAAAATGAAATCTTAAATTCAAATAATTCAGTTGCAAATTTCCCGAATAAAATAGACTATTTGGTGTGAATCCATTTTAGTTAAGGATAATTGAATCGGCAGTTTGAAGAAGGCAATAAACGCCAAAAGTGTGAAAATCTACTTTATGCCGGAATTGATATCTGTAAGGGATGGCGCATCTATACAATAAACAAAGAAAGCAAAGAAAACGTGAGTAAATCCTTCAAAAATAGGTGCGAAATAGAGATGTGCAAAACTAGCGTAACAGCTATTTTTCACTGCTACATGGGATAAATTGCTATGACTTCTACAACCAATAAAAACAGCAGTTACTGGCTTAGCTGCTATTTTTCTCCGAAGCTTGTAAATGGTAAAACACATTGTTTCCTGTTTTCTAAACAAACAGAACTGCTGGGAGACCGGAACAAAATGGCAGAGACTTGTCTGCAGAGAGCACAACCATGATGTGTGAACACTACGTAATTAGTAGCGTCTGTTACTCGAGTAAGGAATTGATATAAAGACCTCTCAGAAAGCACTGGTTTGTAGTTGGCTACGTGGAGTAATGGATAAGGCGTCGGAGTTGTAATACAATGGTCCCGGGTTCGATATTCCTTAACCTAAAGCTTTTTTTTTATTTTTAAAAGAAACTCCATTGTATTTTGTAGTTTCGAAGGAAAGCTCTGGTCTTGCTATTAGACTGTTTTCTTCCTTTGAGGCAGTGAAAACAGTACGCACATTAAATAGTTTATAAAATTCACATAATTTAGAAAATATGAACCATCAATTTGAAGAAGTGAACAAATGCTAAAAAATCGAAATTAGTTTTCAACTGAAAACGCACCTCAAGTTATACCCGCTTATCATAAAGTAAAAGAAAAGAACGATAACTAGTTATAGAATGATTCATCTGGCCTTGGAAATATTAGTCAGTTTGAAGTAGGGAACAAGGCTACTAGCGTCTCAAAACAAGAAGGCCTATTTTTGAAGATTCAGTCTGACTCAAACACGATTCAGTCGCGTGTGCAATAAAAGGGAACTTTCCATAAATGACTTCTACGTGCCCTTGGTCACTAATTGTATTAAATTTCCTAATGCGTTTATATAATAATAAATCACAGCCATATTCAATCCACTACTGGATAAAGCCTCTCCCCGAAGGGAGGAGTTGGTCTACTGCTCTCACGCTGACCAAACGGGTTGGGAGAGGAGAGCCGAAGCTCTCACTGTGATAGCCACGGTCTTTTATTCACTGCAACTCCCCTCATATATATATGAAAAGGGAAACGCTTCTTTTTCTCTTTAAAAAAGAAAATCACACCATCTTGGGTTCTCCGTATTATTTTTCCGACATGCTACCAATCCACTAAATTGATAATTGGAAACTGCCTGCTTGTCAGTCTCATTTTAAGGTGAAGGAGTAATGCTCCTGTGCGATGGTCCCGCCGTAAGATGAGTTTCTTGTATTTGAGACTCTACAACAGGGCACTTGTGATTAGCGATATTAAGAGCACATTGTGAAAACACGAGTTAACCTTGCGTGCAATAAAAAAATATTTTTAAAAATTCAAATTTCGTCTTATATGAGAGCTATCGAGAAACTATTTA
>JAGDQP010027229.1:0-25189 GCA_022664845.1 Lepisma saccharinum
AAAGCTTAAAGCTAGCTGGGTTTTATTAGCCAAGTTACTGCAATTTTCCAGGCAGCTATAGTTGCCTGGCATTTTTCCAGAATATTTATGAAAATTTTTAACAGTGTAGAATTTGGGCACTGCTGTAATTCCGCTTTCCGTAGATGCTTTAGTGTTTTAACAACAACATACGTCAATATATATATATATATATATATATATATATATGTTATTCTTCATACACACTAAATTCGATTTTAGCTGAATATTTAATCTTCTGAGAGCGAAAAGAAGGACCACTCTTTTAGAATGAATCTCATCGGAGAAAAGATGAGAATTTCCGCTGGAAAAAAGATGGAATCTATGGTAGTCCATTTCGATGGGAACGTAGATATGTTTTTTTTTTAGTTGAATTTCCATGTACTCCAATAAAGTTTTCATCTTTTGAACACGAAAATGACGCAATAAGATGTTGAAAATATAAAAAGATGGAAAAGGGAGCATTTATTCATAAGTAGCAACAAAGAAAAGTAATGTAGGGTAAGGTAAGGCAATTTGGTGATATTTTTATGTTCAATTATTTTTTTTATAAGGAAAATAAAATAGTTTTGTTAAACTATATTTATATATTGGAACCATCCTTCTAGGAAATGTTTTACACTACTTTATTAAGATACAATAAACACACAGTAATAATAATAAAAAAAAAACAATGAAAACACACTAAAGGGAAAGACATTATTTGATGACATTATGAATCATTAACCAGAACTTTCCCTAACCAAATGTACATGAAACAAATCGATCACTCTGATTCATTAGAGGACTTTTCACAAGAGTCGTCACACATGAACATGGTTATGTCCTTGTCAATGTCCTCCTGTACATGACAATTTTCATGAAATGGTTGCATGAAAAAGCTGCACTGAATTCAGCTTGCATCTGTCTTGCTTTTAACATCTAGTGAATATCAAAATCTATATTTCGTACACATCCAGGCACCATCGTGCTTGTCTGAAACAGTGACGTTCACTTCCGAAAAACATGAAGAAAATGTATCTGTTTTTCACAGTTGGCTCACAGGTTTAAAATTGATTGAAACACCATAAGATCTGTACTAAAACACTGATGGAGTTTTAATCTTTTCTGCCCTTCAAAGTTTCTCTTAGATTTCTGCCAATGTCTGATCTTTGTTGCAGAGAGCAGGACACGGCACAGATAATGGTTTGAAAATAGATGGCATGCCATGAAGGTTAAAGTGCTAATACACAGACCTCGTGGTAGCTTCGAAAGGGAACATACTTTTCGGTGACAGGTCGCGTAAGAATTATGACCAAATAATTTTTCCTTACCCTACTTACGAAAGAAAAGGGGTAAAAACACTTAATCTCGGGGAGATTTGAACCCGGTACATTCCGACCAGCTATGCAACGCCTTAACACCTCAGCCAGCCATCCAACTGCAAGAGTACGACTTCGAAATTGTTTCCTTCGTCTCGTCAGATACTTGAGAACAACGTTAAAAGTTTTTTTTTGCACATATCTTACTCCTGACGTTTTCTGGTATACTTTAGTCACTGAGGAAAGTTTTCAGGTTTTCTGTAATCATTTTTAACTAAACGCAACGCGATAAATTTCTCAGTATTGCTTTGTCTTTTGATAACCTTCGCAGTAACAAATGGCGGAGAGAGAACAAAATGGACTAGCTGACCGGGTAGCCGTGCGGTCTAAGGCGTTAGGCCAATTCTCGAAGGCCCCGGGTTCGAATCCCGGCAGGGGCATGGATGTTTGTAGATTTTAACTAGGTGTAAATGGTCATATCGTGACGGGCCGAAGTCAAAAGTTACTAGACTGGTCCATATAAAATAAAGTTTAGGTTTTAACAAAATGGACTAGTAGTCATGATGCTTTGTAAATAAACCACTCTAAAATAGATGAGAAATATATCAATCTAAAAAGATGAGAAATCGCTCTTTCAAGTTCGAAGAATAAATTACATCCAAAAGCATCGGAATTCCAGCTAGAAGGAGCACATTTTCTACCCAAAGTAAGAGTGTTTCGTTGAAAACTACTCTTTTCGATTAAAAATTCCGCTCTAAAAAAGATGATCCTTCTTTCCGCTTTAAAAGAGTGATTATTTCGCTCTTTTGATTTAGTATATACGCATTGTTCAATTTGCATTAAATTACGAAGGGGGAATATTAAACAAGTAGTTGCTGATAAGTTTCAAGATACTATCTGTTCGGTTAGAAATACAAGGATTTTAGCCCTTCGAAGGGAGTCACTTTTATTTTTAAGTTGTAAATACATATAGTTGCTTCAACGACTCGTGAAGCTTAACCTCATTCAGCACTTCCGCCATCCAATGGAAGTTGGGGGGTGTTTTCGGATCTGACCCCAATTCTGGAAATAGCATTAGTTTCTCTTGATTCTGCGCTCGTGAGAACATCGGTCTCACGTATACATTTTCCCCAATGTTTGTGTTTATTGTACATCATTCATATATATATACAGATGCTTATCAGAATAATGGAAACACCTGTAGTTGGCAACACGTCAGATGTATGGGTTGGCAGTGGTGTCGTGGCGACCGCAGCGCCGGACTGCTGGTGGTGGTGTGTTAGGTCGGTCTCCATACTACGTCAGGCGTCGTGGAACAGGAGTGTGCAGTGGCTGCAGCAGACGGAGGTAGTGTAAAATGGGAGATATCTCAGAGTTTCAAAGAGGGCAAATTGTTGGTGCGCGGTTATGTGGAGTGAGTGTGACGGCAGTGGCTAGTGTGTTAGGTGTGTCGCCAGGGACAGTGTCGAAGGTGATGACGGCCTACACAACACACGGGAAAACCACATCGGGGAAGCGGAACAGTGGGCGGAAGAAAAGCATCAGTGACAGGGCACGCCGGGTATTAAAGCGCATTGCCACGCGGAACCGTCGTGCCACTGCGGCGCAAGTGACGGAGGAACTCAATCAGCACCTCCCCCAACCTGTTTCGACAATCACAGTCCACCGCGAATTACATGACATGAACTTACGGAGTCGTGTTGCACGGGCCAAACCTCTCATCAGGGACCAGAACGCTTTAGCACGCCGCAAATGGTGCTGCGACCATGCAACTTGGACCGTTGACGACTGGAAACGTGTGGTATGGTCGGATGAGTCACCATTCACCCTATTCCAAACCACGGGCCGTGTTTATGTGTGGAGAACGCCCAAAGAAGCGTATGATCTGCAGTGTCTCCGCCCAACTGTGGAACATGGCGGCGGCACGGTGATGCTGTGGGCCGCAATATCATGGTTTTCATTGGGTCCTGTGGTCACACTTCGCGGACGCATCACTGCCAACGATTATGTCGCAATTTTAGGAGACCACTTGCATCCTATGGTCCGGATGTTGTTCCCGGACAATGACGCCATATTCCAGGATGATAATGCACCCATTCACACAGCTGGAGTTGTTGCAGCGTGGTTTGAGGAACATCGGGATGAAGTTCAACACCTCCCCTGGCCCGCCCAATCCCCAGATCTCAACATAATTGAACATCTGTGGTCCATCTTGGAAACACGACTCCGGCGACGATTTCCACTTCCATCCTCTCTCACAGAACTGGCCGATGCCCTGCACGAGGAATGGTGTAATATTCCACTTGCTACCATTCACGACCTCTATGCCTCCATCCCACGTCGCATCAAGGCTGTTGTGAAGGCGAAAGGTGGCCCGACACCATATTAATCTGGTAAGTTGCACTTTCGTTCAGGTGTTTCCATTATTCTGATAAGCATCTGTATATAACAACGTTGAGGTGGAGCGGCATCAGATTCCTGATGAAGTCATCCGAAGGAGATGAAGTAAAACTACATGCTATGCTAGTCATCTTTCGCTACGATTCACTATAAGTTCAAGCTTCAGAAGACGTTGAGATAACTACAGTTAGGAGTCTGGGATGTTTCGGTGCAGGAAGTTTCGGTGCAAAAACTTACTAATGAATGTTGTTTCCTATAACATGATACATTAATAAAAGAGCGAAGTTAAAAAAATGGAATATGTACTTGCTATATTATTACAATCAGGGACGTATTTAGGGGGGTTCGGGGGGATCCGAACTCCCTACCCAAAATTCAGAGTTTTAGGCAGAATTATTACTTTTCAACTTTTAAAAGCAAAAATGATAATTCCAAATAGCTAAAAAATACTAGTAGAAAAGTAACAACGGTACATATTTAGTTGCTATGTAACATAATAATATAGCTCAGCGGTAGATTTCCGAATAGATTAATCATTACTGACCAGCTCTTACTAAAAAAAAAAAAAAAAACATTGAAACCTTTTGGATTTATGAAATATTGACACCGGAAATTCTCTCTTTCTCTTGCCTGGAGAATGCATCACCTGCAATTTTTGAGACAGGAAATTTTGACCTTACTTCTGCTACTATATACTCCATTCCTTCTCCGACTAACGTTGCTATTGAAACAAAGGTCAGGAAGTAAACATTATAGCAGCTCGTATTAGTATTTAAAGAGCAAAACTAAAATAATTCCCAACCGTCTTTGTATTTAATAAATTTTACATACATTTCACCACCTCTGATTAAAACTGTAATATTTTTTATTAACATGGACATCTGTCAAAATGTGAAGGTTATGAGAAAACCCTTCCAATTAAAATTTCACTTTCAGAAACTAAACCCTAAAGACCCACTAACACAAAACATATAAAACAAACATGTGTTGTTCTAACAAAATCATAATTTCTTATCAAAATTTAGTAATAGCATTGCCAGCTTGTGTTATTTATTATAAGTCATGAACTCAAGACCTAGATAATATAACTTGTACAATCATCAGATATATAAAACATTATCATCTATTAACTTTACATTTTAGTTAGTTAATAGTACTCTCGGTGAAAGAGAAGGTTAAATTTTAGTTTCGATTCCGCAGCTTCCACCAGCTATTGAGCCTGTAGAAAAGCAAAGGCGGGTTAGGAAAGTCAGGTTAGATCATGTCCTTCATTATATGCGAAGCATATTGCCTTTAACACTCACAACATGTGCCCCGCCTGAACACCAAAGGTGCCAAATAGTCCCAGGTGCTTTTAGCTCTTTCACTCTTAGGCCTATTTGCCATTTCCATCACTCGAAACTTTGTTATATATTATGTTTCAACACTCCCACACACGTAAGAAACATTGTACATGTCTGCTGTATATTATACATTTTGGGGAAAACCTAAACTAAACTTTACCCAAGGAGTAACGTCATTAAAAGTGTTCATTCAGTGATGGAAAATCAAGTAAAAACGTTGAAGCAGAATCAAAGTTGACAATGTTACTGGAACTTCTGGGGATGCTCTTGCGTAAGCACATTTTCAGTTACTTTAAACCCCCTCCCCTTGTAAGTAAAATAAGCAGATACCCGACCATTTCCCTAGTGCTTACGTAAAACTTATTTTTTTATCATTATATCGTCTGAAAACACTCTGATCCCCTTCCCTCATTGTCAGATAAAATACGCTTGAACTCCTTCCCCTTAATATTTACGTTACACATGAATGACCCCTTAAGCCTATTGACTTCTACGTTTTTTGTTTTTTTTTACAAATTCTATGCTTTTTTCCTAAGGATCCTGCAGTTCATATAGACTGTTTACTTTCTAAGCACTTTGTGCTGATAAATTTAGGCACATTTCGAAAGTATCACCACAGATAATCATAGTGATGGTATCTGTGGTATCACCAGTACAGTAATTCAAAATGTCAAAACTAATTTTTAAAGCAAATTGCTAGTTTAATTTCGAATAATTTCATTAATTAGTACATCAATAAGAGTATTAAGTAACCAACAATAAGGTCAAGTTCATAGTTTAACAGCCTCTCTATAATCAAAAGGTATTTTAATCTTTGCACCGAAACTTCCTGCACCCAAACTTTCTACACCGAAACTTCCGGATCCCCTAGTTAGAGTTGATTTGTTGTAAGAAAATCAATAATAATAATAATAATAATAATAATAATAATAATAATAATAATAAACCCTGCTCTACGTTGTGTGTACAAAACAGTTTAAAATCAGTGTATTTTTAAATAGGTAATGCAGCTACGCATACCAATTCAGTTTCACGGTATTGAAATGAACCCGAGACCACTCTTGGTCTCAGATCCATTCTAACATTTTTAACTTCTTAAAATGTGTATCGACTTTAATTGAAAATAAAATTCTACACATTATTCAAACTTAAACTTATTCATATTTGTTTTACCCTCAAATTCTCACAATTACATGTAGATCATTGGTGTGGGGGCAGTAAAATTTTAGCTGCAGCCGGACCCCACCAAATACCCTTCCCTACTACAGCAGTAGCGATTCCTGGCTTTTGTGAAGTGTAGGGACTATTATGTCCTTTAAATGCACGATATCTTGATCATCCACATCCTAAACAGAAGATATGAACTAGTGCGTTCAATATTTCATCGTAAGATAGCAATACACTACTTTCCCCGCTTTTTTTTTTTTTTTTTTCGTGTGAAACAAAGTTAATTATTAATTACATTTCTTTTTGACTGTACGGAAGATCCTTAATTCCTACAAGAAGAAGTCGCCTCTGGACTATCGTTCTAAATTTTCTTTCTGTACTTGCTATAAGAGTAAGTATTCAATTCAAAAAAAGTATTCAATATTACGAAAGAGTACAAAAGTGGCTCCACAAAACATAACATATGTTGTGTCTAACTATACTTTATACAATGTGAAGATTCGTGAGTCACTCAGAATATTGTCCAACGTGTACTTCAGTACCTTATGGCACTTTGAAGATCAAAGTTTTAAAAAACAAAACAAAAAAGAAGCAAAATTATCTGTTCTACATGTGTTGCTATAGAATCATAATAATACTAAGATAAACCTGAACGTACTTCCGCAATAATTCTGCATTTGCATTTTTTATCCTCACGGGCAGAGTACGGCCATTAAGGAAGATCATAGTACCAGTGGCATCATGTTATACATGAGACCACTGCAGCCCATGGCTACTAGATACGCACGCCAGTTAATTGCATGAACACCTGCTACGCGATTGTCCGTTTACCCCCCAAGGGAGTGTTTTTTTCTAGTTTTTACCACGAAAAACTTTAAACCGTGGGAAAAAAGATGATGTACTATCTCCAAAGGAGGTGTAGAGACTCGAAGCTTGTAGAAACAATTATAAGCAATCTCGTATAGCTTTCAAATACATATATGGTAATGTGAAGAAAGAGAAATCAAATTGTCTATTTCTGTTTTCTGACAACACTGTTCAGCGAAACTTAAAACCTCAGGCAGCGTATTCATTGATATTGACTTGCCCTAAAAACAGTAAAAGAAAAAGCTTTATATTTCTCATAAACCAAATAAAATCATCTCTCCTGGGAATGAACTGATAAGACAAAATCCTCATCCGCTCACCACAAAAAAAATATTCATAGGAAGTGTCCTGCAACGCAACACTGATTGTTAAAACATACAACCCTTTATATTGCGTCTATACATATTATGAAAATGTGACCATAACGCTTAGACTGACCAAACTTCCCAGTTTGACCGGAACGGTTCCGGTTTGAAAGTTTTGTACCGGGCAGTTTCTGATTGTTCCGTTAAATACATAAACAAACAAATGAATTAATAAATTTTATATTCGTTGACGGAAAATTCGATTCGAGCAAGTTTGGTATTTAATTACAACAATGAATTTTTCAGCCCAATAATCCAACTGACTCCAATGAATAACTGGGAATTCTTTTAACTCAAAACAATAAAAAAATACACACTCAAATGAACCCTGTATCCTTGCCTGTCCATGTCAAAAATATGTATCGTGAACCACAAAGTGTTGAGATGTGGTTGAGGTGTCATTGGAAAGGTCTTGGCCTGATTAGCGCAGAGCCTCCTCTTGAACCATCTTGATAGGTGAAGTGGGTCTCGAGATAGCGGGGGTGTCCAAGTCTTACAATGTTGTCCCTTGGAGAATGTATAAGGTGCAGTGGGTACGCGTGTGTAACAGTACACAATGACGGCCTAAGGCAATTTGGCTAAAAGCGACTTGTTTTGAATTATTATGCTATGCTTATTCGTAAATTATTTGCTGAATTTCAAGAGAATAATGTTTCCTTGCTATACTGACTTGTACTGTGAAACCGTAGTAAGTTTCGCTTATTTCGATTCTCCTACCTGACGGTTGACCTTTGATCTCAAGTCCTATGGTCGACAATATCCATACCATTTATGTGCACGACAACGTCTATAACTGTTTGGGCCAAATTCAAATGAGTATATTTTGGCTATGCGTGAACGTCGCCCTAATGAGTATTCCACGAGACTATAAAGTCTATTTCTGGTCTCGACTCGAGAGTAGCACTTCTGGACTTTGCCTTGTTAGTAGAACGTATAGCCCATAAATATATATCAAATAATTACAACGAAAACATTATATTAATAATAAAATGAACCAAAATTCTCCTCAATATCCAGTATTTTGGTACGTTTCAATAACTACATGGTTACCCTTTTCAACCTCTTTAAATTCGTGAAAAGTATTATAAATTAAATCAAAAATACAATCTGTAAACAAGCTAGATTATAAATTAAATCTAAACCAATACATCAATTTCCAAGAAATACTTAATTATATAAAATTTTAATGTTAACGAAAACCACTGTAAACTATTTCCTTTGAACATTATTGTCAATGCCGGATCTAGGTGGGGCAAAAGGGGTCAAGCACCCAGGGCGGCACGTTTGTAGGGCGGCAAACGCCTAAAAAAACATCAAAGCTCCTAAAAACGGAAGTAAAATCACATATTAACTTGAAATTGGCCTAAACGTGTTCAAAATTTCAATACCGGTGCGCTAAGACATTTTTTATGCTATTCCATACAACCTATCTTCATCTCTAAAATTAAAATCGTGATTCAAGTCAGATAGGCAGGTCTATTGCCTTGCTGGAGTTAGTAATACGACAGGCTCCAGAGAAGATAACAAAAGTACACTACGTGCTGCGAGAAAATGTTGTGGCCGTCGCGTCGGCTGGTCGTGTTGTTTGGCTAAAAAAAACGATGGAAAGGGCGGCAAAATTTAACTTTGCCCTCCATAGGAAAATTTCTAGATCCGGCCCTGATTATTGTCACCACTTGAAGTTATAAGGAAACAACATAGCTGAAACCGGATTACTTTTCACTTTTTTCTCGTGCTCTGGGGGGTAAATCTTCTGTCTCGGTCACCCCCTGACAGAAACACTGTTCAAACAATACACTATTATAAGGAAATAATAAAAACCTCTACACTGCCTTCCGGATCAAAATCGAGTCAAACCGGCTCCCAAGCATAGATCAGGTCCAAGTTTTGACCCAACTGACCCGTTTCAGCTCTGATAGTACCGGGTAGTTACAACTAAAGTGCCGCTATTCACGGCGGTCCAGCGCGGGCTGTAATCAACGTATTACAATGAAATTCGGTAAATATGCTAATGAGACCATGCGGAAGCAAGTTAAGCTGGAAAATCATATTAGTTTCAATTTCCACCACCAGGGGAAAATGTGGCGCTGTACAGGCCGTAACACACGCGAGCTCACACTTCATACACACTATCGTGTGAGGAGCGGCATGGCTATTGATTAGAGAGAACCTGCACTGTTAATAAAATTTGGTCTATCAGAACGGGAGAAATTACAGCGCAGCATTGAGGGGATATCGGCGTCTGAAAGGAATCAGAAGAGGACCGATATCAAGAAATGGCTTAAATAAGATGGTACTGAAATTCCAGACAATGGATGATTTGAGTGTGGCTCCAGGAAGAGGACGACGACCCATTCCAACGTAGGTTGTTGAAGAGGTTGCTGTGGCTGTTGTGGACCACGTAGCACGTGCTCCATATTCCGCAACCAGTCCTCGGGCCGTGTCACGGGAATTGGCCATCCCATGGGCAACAATGAGAAAAGTTCTTAGGGTCATTTTACACTGGTATCCTTATATGATTCACACTGTACATCAACTGAAACCCGAAGATCCGCAGCAACGCCTTGCGTTTGCCCTTCGGTTTTTGACACGGATGGAAGTGGATGACATGTGGCCGTAGGTTATCCTGTGGGTTGATGAGGCGCATTTTACTATAGAGGGTGCAGTGAACACTCACAACTGTCGGGTATGGGGCTCGGATAATCCGCATGTTATGCAGGAACAGCCATTACACTCTGCGTACGTGACTGTGTGGTGTGAATTCACAGGAACGTTCATTATTGGCCCGTTTTTATTTGAGGAGATAACACCCGAAGGATTTGACACCTGTACCGTGACATCGGCACGTTATAGGGACCTTTTAGTGCGACATGTGATTCCTGCGTGACAGGAACGAAACTGTTAGGAGACTACTGTGTTCATGCAATACGGGGCAACACCGCACATCGGCCGCCACGTGAAAGATCTGCTTCGTGAAACCTTCACTGCGGATCGCATCATCTCCGGAGGTTTTCCAGATGCGTGGCCAGCAAGATTCCCCGATCAAAATCCGTGTAACTTCTGGCTGTGGGGATATCTGAAAGCGCGGGTCTATCAGGGAAATGTCCAGTCGCTGGCTGATCTCAAGGACAGCATAAGGCGACATTAGCAACAATTCCGCCGGAAATGCTACGAGCAACTGTTGCGCACGCCATTGTGCGGATACAACACGTCGTCAATGTTTCTGGTGGACATATGGAGCATGTTATGTAAATTGCTCACTGTAACCGCAAACGTTAATAAAGATATTCCCATTGCACCTTTCCTTACCATTCACTGACAATCAAGTGTCACCTCTTGTTCCCCTCACATTGTTCCTAAAGTTGTTCCCTTTGCACCATTTGTTACCATCAGCTGCCCTTCACCTTGTTTGCATTACATTTATCTCACATGTTTGACCTCTTCGCCCTAGATAATCGTCTTATCCATACATTCAGTACAATTTCCACGTGCATCTGACATGTGCAGCGCCAATTTTTCCCCTGGTGGCGGAAATTGGAACTAATATTTTCTTTCCAGCGTAACTCGCTTCCGCATGGTCTCATTAGCATATTTACCGAATTTCAATGTAATACGTTGATTACAGCCCGCGCTGGACCGCCGTGAATAGCGGCACTTTCATTGTAACCACCCGGTATAATTCCTTGTTTAGTTTTCCATCTAAGATGTCATGATTCTTGAAAACGTGTTGCTGAAAGGTTCAAAGCGATAGCCATGGAGTTATTGAAACGTTAAAAAAAAGTTCATTTCACTATTAATAAGTAAATAATATCAATCTTAGGTTATGTAACATAAATGTACAAACGAAATGATACTTGAAATTACTATTCGTTATTGGAAACGAAAAATTGGAAAACGAAGCGAAGACAAGCGCTTACGCAAGACTTAAGTACTACTACATACACTTCCTACGGTGGCAGATTCCGCAACCTTCACATCTTGAGGAAAAAAAAACTACGACTCACCCTCGTTCTTACTGTGACCACCCATGAAGATTTTACAACGAACGAGTCAATATTGACTTGGCATACAAGCAAACACTATATTCAAGTAAACGAAAAATTATTAAATCCACGTGCAGAAGAAAACAAAACAATACTTTCCTTTATTTCAACGCATACTACACTAGTGGAGAGATCCCGCGCCTTCATCTTGTCTCACACCCAAGGCAAGTCCATTCATTCTCTAGTTTCAGCCGTTCTTTACTATGTGTTGTTCTTCGTATTTTGTTTGCTCTCCAAACTGTTAGAGACAACATCTAAAGATAATAGGTTCAAACACCTGTAAACTACTCATAACCAGTTAAAAAAAAAAAAGAACTCTGTTACTATTCAAAGTATGTCTCAAAAAGGCCTTTTTTTTTTCGATCCGACGCGATATAAGTTTGGCATAAATTTGAAATTCAAGTACTATTTGAAAAGCTAACCTTCTGTTTCTTCTAAATAATAATGGTCATTAGTGCTAAAACCGCTTTACCTTCTAAATCTTTCGAGATGTAAATCTTTGCTAATTGCCTTATTATGCAAATGTGATGTCAGCAAGTCTTGCTCATTTGCTTAGAAATACGTAAGAAAATACCTAAGATACTCCCTCAGTAGTAACGTAAAAACCGGATAAATAAATAAATAAATAAACTCACCATGTACCAGAAAATATTTTGAGTCCGGAATGTTGTCAGGTGAGACATGGATCACAATGCAACACAATACCTTTTAAAAAAACTGTATAACAATATTTATTAAATCTCCAATTCTCCGAAGCCTATGATAGTTCTTCATTGACTTCCTGTTACGTCCAGCTATACCTAGTGAAAGCTAAATTAACGTAGAGTATGTCTGTCTCTTTCTCTGTCTGTCTCTCTCTCTCTCTCTCTCTCACACACACACACATGGCTTATGAGGTTTCGCTCATAGTCAGGATTCAAAGTGTCCTGGGCAAGATGAAACGATGGTGGCTGCAAATGATGTTCTAATGAGAACTAAAGTTTTAAGTGGACTCATAGTATTTTAAAAATAGAAGCTATCTTATTCGGTGTTACTTCCTTACTGACCTTTGCATATTACTTCTTGAGACGTATGCAACAACGTACCTAGACAGTAAAAGACTCAAATTCACCAAATTATCATATCAACGTTTATTGATGTATAAATAACGCATGTATTTCTACAATTATTGTAATTATGGCGTTTCATTTCTTCCTAGCGAGCGTTCTCTGCTTTTCTGCATGTTCCACGATCTTCTCTACCACATGGAGTCCTTTACGCTTTCGAACGGCATTCATGTACTTGCAAGCCCTGTTCTCCGAGTCTGCCTTTTCTCCGAAATGTAAATACTCCTCTTCAGTTGTCGGCACCCAAAATGGGTCGATATCGATAACCTACGGAGAAAATGATATTTCAAGTGAAAGTGTGTTACATATACTAATTTTCTTCCTCTTTTTTCAATACTCAAAGCTTACAAGAACAAGTAACACCTACTGATGTTTTCTGTATTGGGTATTAAGGTTATAGAACACCTTCGAGCATTATGGGCGTGGGTGAGTTTAAAACCAAAGGTGGAATGGAACAAGGTATCTTCAAGAAGTACAGACAAAGACGTCAGTGTTGGTTTCTCCTTAACCCACAAACTATTTTCTTTAAGGAAAAGTTTACAGAGATGTTTAGTCTGAATAACTGAAAGACACTAACAAAACATGGTCAGTGGCACCTGGTCACGGGTTCAGTATAGATGTGAAAACAATTTAACTTGCACTCAAGTGCATTAAAGCCTGCGTTACTTGTCTAGTGCTAGTTACATTTAAATCATTTAATGAACGATAGATGTCAGTGTAGCTACGACATGGTGCTGAAATTAACTTTAACTGTTTTACTTAAGCATTCTACTGTGGTTTCGTTTCATATGTTGTTTAATGATTAAGCTTTCTGACTATGAACTATATTTGATATGTAATTACGTAAGGCAACTCATATATATAAGAAATGCTATCGCTTTTAAGAGTTTTACATGAAGGAAAACGGGAATGGTGTATAAACTAACATTATAAGACACATAATATAACATAAATAAAATAATAAGTATGTTGTTACCCTTTGTATCTTATCAAACCTCAATAATAAATCTAACAAGCAAACATACTGATGGGGCAGAAAAGAATTATACATTTTTTCTTCCATCGTGATTAGAATGTGAAAGTATGTGCGCATGCGAATTTTGGTCACTCGAGCGCAATTACTTTGGGAAATATCGAAAAGTGTGAAAATACCCTTCTGTTCTTAAATTGCTGAAATAAATGAAAGGTAAATACACAATAATAAACAGACTACTTGGTGGAAGGCACTACCTGTTGGAAGGTAGACCTACGTTCTTCACGACCGCCATCTTGAAGTCTTCCATATTGAATTTTGATTGATTTTCTTAAATGGGAAGGAAGTCGTGTAATATGTCATTCTGGGCTAGAATTTTACGAGAAATACGTTTCTGAAGTCAGTTTTGCCCTAAATGTATTGTTGGAAGAGATAAGGGTATGTGCCACTTCTTTGTGGGTAATGATGCAATAGCCTGAAAACACCCATTTCGTTTTGAAATAACGATGAAAATGAAACCCAAATACCAACAAAATTGTTCCTGGGTATAGTGCCCTAACGATATGGATTTGTATTAATGTGGCTTTCATTTCTTCCGTTACTGTGAAATACGGTCGACAACGATCTCAAGATGTTGTCCATTGATGAGGGAATGATCTTCAATAAAATTATGACGTCATAATTTTTGAAGAAGTATTGCTCAACAACTGCTAACATTTCAAAATCGCTGACCATTATATTACATAGTGTTTTGTAAGTAGTAGATAAATTGAATTTTATTGGCTTATGTTGAAGGTGCTATCCCGGCAATTGGCTGGTGTGACTGCATGAGGAGAAAACCTGGTGTAACATTTTGATGTTGCTAATATATGTTGAAATAATTTAACGAAAAAAAAAAAAGTAGGAGCGAGGTAGGTACTTTAGTCCTCTGTCCTCCGCATAGTGGAGTTGGACCTCTACATTACAGGCATGATGTTCCACTGTGCTTAACATATGGCCAATACACACTGCACCTTCGGAAAGTAAGTACATGACACCAAACAATGCAATTCAGAACTATTGTCCTACTTTCTATCTATACTCCTGGTCCTTCCTGAAGTAGTAGATTTCCAGAAACCATAAATTGGATCTGTAGAATTCTTACTTAAATAACGTACGATATGCACTGTGGTAGAGCAGGACGTGCAGTCAGATTTACATGATGATAGATACTGCTTATGACGAGCCCACTACGTAGAGAACATCAATCATTATCGTATACATTACAGGCCATGGCGTTGCCTTCTATTGGCCGTTAGTCCTCGTTTTCTCCATTATTTAAGGGGAAAACCTACGTATTTCAGGTGGATACAACAGTATCCTTCTTTCAGTGTAGGTACTGAAAACCTTAGAAATAAGTAGACAGTACTAAAATACAAATAACGGAAATGTGCCATAAGAATTGAGAATAAAAACTTCTGGTAACTAATTTGTCAGAAAAGCGGAAAATGTTTCATTACATCTCACTTAAACATGCAACAAGAAACTTCTTCATATCATAAGACACAATGCAAAAAATATTAGACCTTGATTAGAGGACTGCATCGCTACCAATATACTAATGATTCTTTAACCTTTATATTAAAATAATAATAATAATAATAATCGTTTAAATGTAGCAGGGATTTGATGAAAAGCATGGTGAAAAAGGCAAAATAAAATTAGCAGTAAGCAGGCTTAAGACCCCAAAATAAAACTTAAATCCTAAAATATGCTCTAGTAACATAAAGTATACAGATTTTGAAAATGTGCATCGACTTTTCCTTCACGGGTTGCGTCCAAGTGAATAAGCAGGTCATCAATGGTTTATTTCATTACAATAATACGCTGATAACGAAAGTTCACTTTGGACTAAAATTACGGTATTCTCGCAACAGGTGACCTACCACTGCCTAGTAACCTACCGTCGACGGAATTCGAGACCGTTCACGACACATTTAATCGGAATATTGATTAAATTGTTATACAGGGTAACGGGAGAGTGTACTCATTTTTGAATGAACAATACATATTTAATTCTTCACCAAACTTTATTATTTTGGTTTTAACATGTGTGTGAACTTATGCCATTTATTTTACATTCAAAAAATCACATCTTGAAGGTGATGTACATCTTCCCTGATGCAGTTTTCAAGTCGAAAGCTAAAGCTGCTCCACGTGCGTTTCAATGTCTCCTGATCGACCTGAAGCGCCTCTCTATGAATAACTGTCTTCAGTTCGTCTAATGAACTGGGATTGTTGACGTAAACTCGCTCCTTTAAATATCCTACAGAAAGAAATCGCACATACTCATTCAAGTCGGGAGATCGAGGAGGCCAAGGAACATATCCGAATCTGGAGATCAAATGACCACTGACTCGACGTTTCCAACATAAGGATCGTACGTAAACACGTGATGTTACGCCGACCACGGCTCCATGATCACTAAAATGGCAAACCCGACGGAAGGGAATGCTCACCCCCACTCCGTCCATGTCACTCCCTTCCCGAGTAGTCCCATCAAAAATGAGTACACTCCCCTGTTTTACACTATACAACACTGCTGGAAGAATGTACTGAGGTGGTCCTGTAGATGACCTATCATCACATCTCTCGACTCGATGGCCGTCATTCCATTCTGATCACACACACACATAAAAGCTGTCCTATTCAACATCAAAACTATAACACTGATGATAGCAATCCTATTTCACATTCACACAAACACTGTCCTGATGTCTCGCAACATAGCCAGACATTTGCCTCCCACTGTCCACAAATCGCCACTAGTTTAGCGTATGTTGGACACTCATCGCTGTACATAGTGCACTTCTTTCTGTATAACTGGACGTAGTATATGTCTGTTTCACTACTGAACTACAAAATATCGTCTCTCCACAACGTCCTACCACTGATAACATAACCGCATGAAAGACCGAAAACCCAGGAGCTTTCAATGGTTCCGGTAGTTTTGTATATTCACTATAACTATAAGTCATCTGATGATAATCTCTCCTGGTCCATGATTCCTTCTAACAACTTCTCTCATTTCCTCAGGTGATTCATCGAACGGCAACTGGAGGCTAGGTCACCTGTTGCGACTTGCGATAGATACTATACTCGGTAGGTTACCTGTTGCGAGAATACCAAAATTATTTTAACCACTGAATTCAGTGTCCCTAGATGAGCTTTTCTGTAATATCCCATCAAACTTATTATGCTATAGTAAAGAAAGGCCGTTCTCCTTTAGTTTACAACAAAACATAACCTCTGGTGTCTGTCAAGCCAATCATGTAGACATTGTATATAATAAACACGAGAATTTCTTTCTTACCTCCCAGTGACTAAAAATGAGTTGTGGGCTTGCAAGACCGGAAGTTTGTTTTCGAATCTCTGGTGCAAAGTGAAAACTTTCTACCACAGGTAAAACAGCAGTTACAGTAAATGTTGCAGATCCTTCCTGCATGTCTTCGTTAAGAATACGGCCGTGTCGTTTTCCCAAAACAGCGTACATCTTGCCTGTAACAAACCAAAAAAACAATAATTTAGAGTTTTTATAAGAACACATTAAAATATTTACATTATGGTATAGGCTACGTAACCATAACCCAGTTTATAATAGGACAATTAAATGAGAAAGATTCGTTTGAAAGGTTACCACGACAACCTGTCTCGTAGCAACTCCATCCATAAAATCATTCGTTCTCTCACAGTTAGCTTCTACGATAACTCGTCTCTAATACAACTGGACCGCGACAACGAGCTGATGCGGGGCAAGTTGTAGAGGACGAGATGTCGTTTGGACGCGTTGTGGTACGGATAAGTCTTCGCAGGGGCAAGTTGTAGTAGGAGACGAGATGTAAGAAACGAATTGTTGTGTTGTGTTGAGCTGACGGGATCAAGTTTTCGACAAAATCCCGTTCAGACATTACACGATATAGCATCTCTCTGTTCAATTCATTAGTACAAATGCACGATTTCCACGCTCTTCAACTGATAAGTGAGTATTGACTATTGTACTGTTGTCTGTTGTAACGGAGAAACAAAAACGAACGACAACAATTAGTTTAAAGGAATTTTTTCTATTGTGACCCTCTGGAGAGGGTCACACTATGTCTTTATTATTATTTATTTATTTATTATTAATAATAATACACTGCATACACGAGTAAAGTAATTGTTGAACGTGTCATGTGGCTGCAGCAGAAAGTAACACTACTTTGAATCGTACAACCTGATGTTACAATTCACTAACACTTTTCTGCTCTAAGAACGTTCAGGCTACAGAACAAATGCTAGTAGGCCCACTGGTAAGAAATTATAGAAAAGTGAGCAGTGAGTGAAGAAATCGTGCGACATTAAACCAATACACCCTGGCATGCTATAAATCATGAGGTACCCAGCTAGTAACAAATCCGAAAAAGAGAAGCCAACTGCCGAGCCATGGAGTTCACAAGCGCATGGAAACGCTCCCCAGGATGCCCAGCCACACAGTATGCATACTATAATTCCGTGATATTCGTAGGGGCGGATCCTCAGCTCTAACAGGTCTCTCCATATATACTCCGCAGGGTTCAATTTCAGTGACCGGTGTGACCATTCCATTGTGATGAAATCGCTGGAATCTCTTCCAACCACGTTATATATCCAACGATCGATAACACGGCGCATTCTCTTCTGTAATGGAGGCGAATCTCCTAGTTGATACACGAAGTCCGGGAGTGTACGCAAATTACCTAAGGAAGGACAAATAGCAAAGATCTGGCAAAGACGTCCTATTTTAATATATTTTATCCTACGCCAGATTAACGCCTAGACGTAAATCGTCAAATGTTCAAGGTCCAGTTTAGATGAACTATAGGCCAGAAGAAGAGCATATTCCTGTGATATGACTCTGGGACTGTAGAGGGTCGCCTGTTCTCATCACAGCAGCTAGAGAACGCTTTCTGCATTGTCCTGATGAATATGTTTTTATCTCCTATCTAGTTAAAGACGCCTGTGAAGTGTGTCACTGTTATAGTCTGCTTCGTGCATCTAAAATGCTTTGGTTACTACTGGGTGTTCAAATGAGGTACAGCACACAGTATATGCTCGATATGGGGTAGCCACAATACACCTAGAGCTGACTGATCGAGAAAAGGCCGAAGACTTAAGAGTGTTCACGTCGATTGGCCAGATCAATATCTGCGTCTACAGCACACACGTCATGGTACAGGTACATTATTTTCGGAGAGGAGTATCAATACTTCGAATTACATACAGCTCACGAATTATGACTTGTCACTACGTAATAAATACTTGGCCTTAAAAAAAAAAAAAAGTCAAGATGGAACGTTATTGGAGTTGATGAGCCGAGGCCAACAACCTAACAACCAGTTAATCATTCTGTAGAAATCCCCCCATGGGCTGAAAAAACCTTCCATTAACATACTGATTGATCCAACAATCATGGTGATTCTGTCTGCGCAACGGAAATGCACTTCATGTTGTAAGAATTCTTAAATTTATACAATGCAGCTTCGAGAAAAGGCTGACTTTGAACGGACACTCAATAAAACAACTAGTAAAACTGTATATTAAAATTGTGAATACTTAATTACTCTTTTCGTACGAACATATTAGCAATTATCTTGAAGAAGAAACGCCCAATGTGTATGGAATTCTGTACTTGTTGAATGGTGATATATTTTGAAGAAATATTATTAACACTTGTGGACACACTATTAACACCTTATCTGAATTGACTCTCTAATTGTAAAATAATGCATTTTATTTAACTAAACTTCTGGTTCTTGATTAAAATCTTGTTAAAAAAAAACCTATCAGATATAAGAATGTATAATTAATGAACAAGAATCGATTGAACGCAACACTTTCTGTACATAATTAATTAACGTTTGACGTCCCACTAATAATATTCTGAACTCATCATTCGTCTTAGGCAATTGAAATCACTATATACCTCATGGAATGGAATGATTTTTTTATTATTATTTTAACGGAGAACAATTTGAACTACTGAAAAAAATATTTCTTAAATTATCCGAAGATTTATTATCCGCTGTAACAGTATGAAGTGTATCTTCATGTGTATGATTAACAAATAATACATCATTTCTCCTTCCAAAGAGGGTCAATATAAATTACTACAAACTGAAACTGATTTATGTTTGTATCAGAACAAAAGAGTGTTTGGAGGAGGGAGAAGGAGAGAAGACTCTCAACGGCCACCACAGCAGGTGAAACCCATCTACCCAATCTTTTTCCCTTCTTTTTTTGTGTGATTGGGATATTGGATAGTTTCCTTCTGAAGCACAAGGCCTATTTGGGGTTTGTTGCCAAGGTCGTAATAGCTACCGTGCTACGCAATTTTCTTTCCACCTCTCCCACCCTACACGTCCGTTGGTTTCCCCATTCCCTCACGTTGGGTTGGGAGAATGGTGGCTCTCTGAGATCACCATCAGAAGAAGAGGAACTGGAATTACCGAAAGGAACTGGAACTATTTAATGTCCATGAACCATTCGGATCGAAATCACGTTATAATTACAAAACGTGACGGATATTGCAGTTTCTACGATTTTATTTCTACGACTGAACATACTATGAATAAACCGTCGTTATTACTGAACATGAGATCCACAGTAAGACAAGTTCCTGCCCGATAATGCATGACTAATGAAACATATCTTTCCTTATAAGTATGCATACATGATATAAGTCAATAATCTTACGATTGGTTAGTCCCAATTTCCTCTTTCCTGTATTATATGCAACCCTCACAACATATACATTATGTCGGCTGCATACGGAGGTAGGATACATTTTTATTAATATTGAAGGGTGGCTCTGGGGATCAAAATATTTCCCTCTTCCTCGAAAAACTACAGGATCAGCATTTGGAGTTCATGAATTGTCTACGCTATACGGTCTTCCTCTTATCAAACGAGGTAGCTATGCAAAGTTTGGTGAAGATGAGTTTTATGGATTTATATACCTTGCATCCATACACAGTTTAAGACTTCAACACACGCCAACGATATAATTAGAAATAAATTACTATGACATTTCGTAAGTTCCCGGCCTAATATGGAAGCAAAGGAGCTGAACAAAAATGCTTTTAGCAATAAGTTAACACATCTTTTGTAAGACAAGTGACCATATACTGACACGCTAAATTTACATACTGGACGATTTTGCGCACAATGAAACAAATATTCCGCACTATGATCCGGAGAAGAAGAAAAAATCAGTCCATGGAGTGGCAACACCAGTCTTCACCACGTCAAAAAAAGTTCCGGAGGCAAAAATCATCATGCAAAGGGATAGCTGTTTTTTTTTTGGGATCATGAAGGTGTCGTTCATATGGAATACATGGAAAAGGACCAAACCATGAACTCATAATATTACAAAAGAATGTTGGACAAATTTCATGCAGCACTGACTTGCTGCAATACAAGGCTTCATGTCACAAGTCACGGGCAACACCGCAGAAACTTCATGAATTAGACTATGAATTATTAGAACATCCACACTATTCCCCAGATTTAGCCCCCTCTGACTATCATATATTCCTCAACCTAAAAAAAAACTTAAAGGACTTCATTTTTATGACAACGATGATGTTATATATGTCGTGAACAATTTGTTTGAGGAACAAGACTGCGATTTACAGCAGATTTTTTTAAAAATAATGTTAAAAATAATTCCAGATATTAAAAGAAATATTTTCTCAGATGAACTGGTAACTTTGGCATAAGCCTGTTATAACTGACGGATAACTTCCCTTGGCAATCACTATTTCGAACAGGGATAGGGAAGGCAGCGGCCAGAGACTTAGCTCAGGTATACCATACGGGTATTGCCGGCTGAAACTGAGAAGAATCCTGAAAAACATTAGGCTCCCTATTGCTGATCTGAACGGAGTCCACGACGTTACCGACTGGACCATGTTAAGGGGCATTTTAAAAAACTTTTTGAAAAATATATTCTGAATCATATATACTATAGTTACAAATTATATTCATAAAACATTTTGAAATATTTTACATTATTCTGATTTTTTTTCCGTGTGGGCCACCGCCATTGTGATTTATTTGTATAATTGCCGTTATTATTTCACTATGTAATAGTACACAGGAATCAATTAACAACTAATGTCTGAAGTTGCGCCGTTGTAGCTACGTACCGAGCGGCCGTAGCTCAGTTGGTTGATCATTGGCTTAGGAATCGGTAGCTCCTGGGAACGAACCCAACGACTGCCTATCCTGACCGGCCGACTACGTTCCAACATCCTCCCTCCCTCCAATCTATCCCGGCATGGGCCTGAGATGCCTAAAGGTCGTCAATAATATTCAAATTCAAATTGTAACTACCAGCCTTTATCATATGAACTTCTTTAATACGTTATCCGCGCAAAAATAAAAATACGTTTTCAGATGAATAAATATAAATTCTAATATCACATACACACAGGCACCACAGAGCACAGATAATCTCCCTTTGTTATCGCTAAGTCTACTACATCATTTTTTTTTACAATTATATTTGTGATGATTCTACAATTACTGGAAATCCCCTTATTTATATAATAATATTGATGTTGAGGAATTTTTTAGTTCTGCTCACTCAGTCATAAGAGGATCTACTCGGAGCATTTGTCAGAAAATCACTTGACTTTTGGAACCGGAATCGAAACATAATAACCAAAAACGCCCATTCCAACTACCTCAGTTGGGTCCTCGGCAACCACGAGAAGTCCATTCATTCATAGCCTGTCTCCACAAACCTTCTCGAACAAAGACGCTCCCACCTGGCCGGAGTCAAAGTCATTACTATTGTCACGTGGCAAGCCCCAGACAATTTCCTTTTCTTATTACAGAGTTCTAGAACAGAGCCAAGAAAGATTTTTTTTTTTAAGAAAAAGAAAGGAGAGAGGACACTTCCACGTTTCAAAACAAAATTGCTACGTAGACAACCAGAAAAATGAGCTTACAGCAACCATGAAGGGTGTTTTCATTTTTTTTTTAAGGTTCCATTCCTCTCTAAATCGGTCTATTAACTGTTAGTTTAAAACAGGTTGGAAGTATATTCT
Organism: Lepisma saccharinum; assembly: GCA_022664845.1. Lineage (NCBI taxonomy): Eukaryota > Metazoa > Arthropoda > Insecta > Zygentoma > Lepismatidae > Lepisma > Lepisma saccharinum. Next base: position 22,694 of record JAGDQP010027229.1, read on the forward strand.
CTTTAGATGGAACAAGTATGTAACAGAAGATTCGTGGTAATATTTTTTAACGCAACAAATAATAAAAGATAATGTAGGAAATGACATCAGACAACATAAAAAAAAATTACGTCGGTTTTGATATATAGGACTGTATACATAAAGACATTTCCTAATTCAAGAATCCGGAATATACCGGATGTTAAGGCATAGAACGATGACCCAGAGTGTCTTGTCTCTTTGCTCGAGAAGTTGTTAGTTTTCGAGAACAGCGATCTTGGAAATATTAAAAATTGCACTGAAACAAAACTAGTTGCAAAGCAACTACTTATTCCGAGTTGTTGAAATGATCTTTAATGGTGGTACTGGTTATAGTTAACTGCGGATGTTTGAAAAAGGGCCTAGCGGGATAAGATGGTGAAAAAGTGCCTTGGAATTAATCGTGATAAAAAAAAAAAACATATTCACCATCAAAAACGATGTCACTTCAGCAAATTTTAGCTCAAAAGATGCTAACCTAACCTCAAAATAAATTGAAGCGTGTTTTTTGGTAATTTAGTGATATATCCGTTGCATTTGTACCTACGATGACCTCTTTTTTAAAAAATTGAAGATGTTTTCAAGCTCTACAAGATGGTAATTGTTTCATTTATGTTGGCGCAATATTCAAACTTTTAGAGGGGTTAGAAAATTTGAACATTATGTGATGTACTTTTAGTGGTCTATAACTGTGAATATTTTCAGATTTTTTCAAGTGGTAGAACAACCAAAAATAAAAATAAAAAATAAAATAAGGCACGTGACCGGGCTTCTTACGTAACACATGCACTGTAAATACAAGTTCGAAAGCGAAGTTTCCCAGGTCGCATTCGTGGATGACTGGTTAAGACGTCTGCTTCTTGAGTGAAGGGTCCCGGGTTCGACTCCCGCCTGTGACAACACCCGTTCTTTTTTCTTCTTTCAAAAAATATTTATATATGTTTATATTTATTATTTAATAATTGCTAGGATGTACATAAATATCTGATTGCTACTGCAAGCTATTATCTATCTGGACGCACACCGAGCGAGGTGTGCAAGGGAGCACTTCGTCCGAAGGGAGGTGTGCGGCGGCGCGAAAAATATAATAATAATATTTCAAAATATAATAATAATAATGATCATCATCAACAATATTATACATGAATCTTATTATTATTATAACAAATTGAAAAAAAATTGTAACTCTCATCATCATCACACAGAGAGTTTATCCAATTACGAAAATAAGTAAAAAAAGCTTACCAGAAGTTCTAAAGCGATACTGAAAAGACTATTTCAAGTGGTCCAAGCAACTTTTGGGAATTTGTCAAGAATAAAACATGACATCCGGTCTGGTAAGTCCCTAATACGCCTGTTCGTGATTAGGTACGCGCAGTGCTGACCACACAGCCGTTACTCAGGTGGACGTAGTTCCACCAAACACGGACAGATGGCGTTGGAGCAGGCTCAGGACCTATAGGCCTGTTACGCCAGTGTTTTTTTTTAAACATGATATCTTCCACCTGAAAGTATGACAAACATAGGATGATGAGATTGCCAATTGTTTTGAAAGCTTCTTTCAATCTGTACGTCAAAAACACTCAAACAAAATATGAAGATATGAATTCATGCGAACTGTCGAATATAACTTTAAGAGAAATAGAGGATGCCATAAAGAAAACTGAAGAAAAAATATTTCGGACTTCCACGCTCCTCGTTACGTCAAGAAGTACTACGCTGACAAGAAATGATTACACTTCCCCTGCATTTGAGTTTTAAAAATCTCAACTCTTTGAGGATAAACGGAAGGAATCTGTTGTTTGTCCTACTCCAAAATCGAATTTTAAAAATGAAATAAACAACTATAGACCTATCTTCCTGTGCTGAAGTGTTTCCAAGTAGTTTTTACAATAGGATAATTAAGTATGTCCAACGTGCAATACTGCCATTTCAGCATTTTATTTTGAAGTAAAAGGTTTACGGAATCAAATCAGACCGAAATTACTGATCGCATAGCATCAGCATTAGACATGCGCAAATTGACATTACCTATACTGAATTGTCCAAAGCATTTGATATTGTAGATCATGATATAATCCGAAGACAACGAAGTGACCAAGAAGTTAAGAGTGCTCGCTTTCTGTGAGCGTGGTCACGGGTTCAAATCCCGTCGGGGTCCATTTAACGCAGTGGTTCAGAGCCCACTTTACCAAAAACTGTAGGTTCCGTCCTTAGAAGCTCACCAGCTCGTTTAGAACGTTAGTAACAATTCACATGATAATCCGAAAGTTCTAATGTTACTCTATTTTAATTATGTTCTATCTATACTGGAATGTGCTTGTATAATATGGTATCTAAAATGCAGTATGTATTCTAGAACAATTAAGGTCATTCAATAAAAAATGTTGAGATCCTTAGTGTACAAACAAACCTATTTTTATCCAAACGTTAATTCTTAGTCCCTACTGGCAGAAAATTTGGATAGTCTAACTTTGG
>JAGDQP010027230.1:0-25188 GCA_022664845.1 Lepisma saccharinum
ATGTTATTTCTAGGCTTACTAGCTCGGCTAAGTTCATTGATGAGCAAAATCGGCCCAAGAGGGTGGTCGGAGGAGGGGTTGAAATTTTGAAAAAAAATTATATATCAGCCTGTATGGAGTTTAGAGGGAAACTTTGTCTGCTCCCTATGAACTTTACGGTGACACCAACGAATCAGGGGTTGTTGGGATACGAGTGAGGGTGGGGGTGAAAATTCGAAATTGTTAAAACCACGTCTTGTGGGGTATCGTTGAAAAGTTCTTGATGATTAATCTACAAATCAAGAAATAGTTTCTCGATAGCGCTCATATAAAGCGAGATTTGCATTTTTGAAAATAAAAAAACTTCGAGATCTACCTCTGCTGTAGGCCTGCCGAAAGGGATTTTTTATATATATAAAAACCCAGTATGAAATTTAATAACAGTAGTGAACAAACGAATGTGGAGGTTAGATAAGGCAGGTACGGTATTTGTTTATTGCACACACGATTAACTCGTGTTTTCACAATGCGCTCTTCCGGTCGCTAGTCACAAGTTCCCTCAAATAAGGAACTCCTATTACGGCGGGACCATTTTCGCACAGGCGCATTACTCCACCGTAAATGAGACTGACAAGCAGATAGTTTCCAATTATCAATATAGTGGATTGGTAGTTTGTCGGAAAGCTAATACGGAGAACTCAAGATCGAATCATGGTGTGATTTTCTTTGTCTTTTTTAAAGAAAAAACTTTTCTCTTTTCATGTATATATAGCGTGGGAGTAGTAGACCAACTCCTCCCTTCGGGGAGAGGCCTCATCCACTAGTGGATTGAATATGGCTGTGATTTATATATATATATATATATATATATATATATATATATATAAACGCATTATGAAATTTAATAAAATTAGTGACCAAGGGCACGTGAAAGTTAGCTGAAGTCAGGTATGGTGTTTTCTTTTATTGCACACGCGACTGAATCATGTTTTCTCAGATATTCGAAAATATGACTTCCTGTTTTGTTCCCTTCTTCAAACTAACTAATATTTCCAAGGCCAAATAAATCAGTATAAATTGAGGTGCGGTTTTAGTAAAAAAAACTGAATTTCGATTCTTAAGCGTTTGTTCCCTTCTTGAAATTGCTGGTTCATTTTATCCAAACTATGTCTGTGAGTTTTATAGACTGTTTATTGTGCGTACTGTTTTCACTGCCTCAAAGGAAGAAAAAAATCTAATCGCAAAACCAGAGCTTTCCTTCGAAAGTACAAGGTAGAAACGAGTTTCTCTTAAAAATATAAAAGAAAAACTTTAGGTGAAGGAGTACCGAACCCGGGACCACTGAATCACAAGTCCAATGCCTTACCAACCTTTTTTACCATTTTATTAAATGTGAATTAGACTAGAGAATCAGAATAAACGGAAAAGATTACAAAGAACATTAAATGCAATTTAAGGTTTAAAAAATAAACAATAACAATTTAAAATAACATATTTAAAATATAAATAAAATATAAACCTTTTTAAAAATAAAATTTTTCGATGAACTGGTATCGAACCCGGGACCAATGTATTACAACTTCAACGCCTTATCCATTACTCCACGTAGTCAACTAGGACCCAGTACTTTCTGAGAGTTCTTTATATCAATTCCGTACACGGGTAACAGACGCTGCTAATTACGTAGTGTTCACACGTCATGGTTGTTCTCTCCGGAGACAATTCTCTGCCATTTTGTTCCGTTTTCCCAGCAGTTCTGTTTGTTTAGAAAGCAGGAAACAATGCGTTTTACCATTAACAAGTTTCGGCGGAGAAAAATAGCAGTTTAGCCACTAACTGCTATTTTTCATCAGTTGTAGCAGTGATAGCAATTCATCCCATGTAGCAGTGAAAAATAGCTGCTACGCTATTTTTGCCCATCTCTATTTCGCACCTATTTTTCAAGGCTTTACTAATGTTTTTTTTGCTTTCGTTCTGTATTGTATAGATGCGCTATCCCTTTCAGATATCAAATCTGGCATAAAGTAGATTTTCACATTTTTGGCGTTTATTGCTTTCTTCAAACTGCCGATTCAATTGTTATTTCAACTAAACAATTATCGAAGCTTGTAGTTATGCATCATGTTAATAGCGTAGAACCAATGCCAAACGAATTGAACAACAAACACTCCTTTAATATAATCTTAATTTGATGATCCTTTCATGGTTATACGTATTCGCAAACTACTTTAAAATGACTCACATATCTTTATTTTGCGGAACGTAGTTCCTATGACTTATGTATTACCTCATACGAAACTATAACATTGCTGTCTGAGGATGGTTATTTTGAATAATTCCCTGTTGTCAAAGAGAAGTAGAAGGCGGTAAAAAAGGGCATTTCTTCAAAATAAGTTTCGAGTTTGCAAAACCCTAACATAGAGTGTAAAATGTTCATTAGTGCCATATAATGAATAGTTTATGATCTCCAAGCACAGAAAGTTCTAAGAATTATTTTATAATAGGAGAATAAATAAAGCTTACCCATTCCACCTTAAATCAGGCTGCAGTATCAAATGGGCATGGCAGATTGTTTTCGGAATATTGTATATATTAGCCCCTAACGATAACAAAACAGTTCATAGGATGAACCAGGTATGATAACCCTTTCCGACAGGAGTGTAGAATACTGTGTTCCTAATGTATCAAACCCAAATGAGTGACATGTGAAAGTATATTTCTAGGAACAAATTCAGTTTAGTGTAATGACGATGAAACTAAAGAACACACCGTAAACTAATGTTACTTACCTTCCATAATTTCTTAAATCTGACTTAAAGCATAGTAAATCAGTTACGAAATTAAATTTGAAACGCTTAAGTAGAAGAGATACGCCTAAAATATTCTTGAATAGAACTTATATCTACCTTTCTGGTAAAATTAATAAGTTAAAAATGTGAAATCTTATTTGTTTTCCATAAGCGTATCTGCCTTAAGGAACGGAGTAAAGAAATATACATCCTTGTAGAATTTCATGTTGGAATATGATTGTTGGCACTATGTGATTAAAAGCATCTGCACAGACAAAGTACTGCTATCTACCACGTGGAACACATGGTAGGCGATCAGTAGTCAGCAAACACTGCGCGATAGAAGAATGCGACGATTGAGGAATTCATGGACTTTGAACGTGGTCAGGTGATTGGGTTCTAGTTGTGTAAGAAGTTTGTGCGCCAGAACAGGCTGTAAAACAGGCCAATGCAGAGTTCTGATTTGAATTCAATAGAATGTCTCTGGGATGTTTTAGAACGTCGACTTCGTTCTAGACTATACCAACCCGCATCGATACCTCTTCTCATTGTGGCTCATCGCGAGGAGTGAATTGCCATTTTCCAGGAAACCTTCCACCACTTGATTGAAAGTTGTCTGCGAGAATGCAGACTCTCGTCAAGGCTAAGGGTGGACCAACACCGTATTGTCAGTGTTTCTGATGGACGGCAACCCAAAACTTAAACTTATTTTTCAGTTGGGTGTCCTGAAACTTTTGATTACGTATTGTATTTCTTTTTTATTATACAGAAACTTTTGCCGTCTTTTTATTTTGTCCATATGTAATGCAATCTAGCAATTAAATGCTCAATTCCCATTGAACAACGTTCGTTTCCAATGGTCATACCAATGTGGTAATTGCAGTTATAACTGTTTCTTGCAATATTTATTCTTATTATAAACACTCCTGTACATTGAGACCGCTTTCAGCTTACACTCATTCATGCATTGTTTATTTAAACGAACTTCAAACGCATCTCAAATGTAATTTTAAATTTCAATAAGATCAACGAAAGGAAGGATTAGGGAAGAATTCGACCCTGGCCTTTTTCTCAAAGTACCACCCAACCCTGGTAAGAGCAAAGGAGAACTTCGATCAGGAATGCCGGTATAGGAGACCAAATTCTGAAACTTTCCATCCCCAGTAGAACACATACGTACGATGAAAATACGTGAATTAAACGTTAGTACCGAAACTTAATTTAACCGTTGTATATGTGAGGTGGTGATAGGAAAAGTGGTAGGGGTAGTTTTGAAGGATTGGATAGGCTGTTTGCCTTTCGAGGTGTAAGAGATTCGTAAAGATATGAAAAACAAACCTTACATTTTTTAAATATTTTATTTTCAATTTGATACAAAAATAGTGAAATATTGTTGACCATCAAATTTTATCAAGTGTCCACTCATTCATGTCATTTTCATTGTTAGTCAGAGGTCATTAACGGTTTCATGAGAGGATATCAGAAGATTTCTGAAACAGATGTGATGCACAGGTGGAATGTAAGGTAGCAGGTCACATATCTGTCGTTTTAGTTGGGGTGTAAAGTCAAATTTGGGAGGGTTTAAGTACACCTTTGCACGGTTTCTCTTGATTTTTGATCGAAAAATGTTAAAGTTAATTGCTGTTCTCGAGGATTTAGAGGTGTGACAGCGAAATAACTGCTTGCTCCACATTTTTTAAATCAAGTCGGTCTTCCTTTCTTGTTACTTAGTAAAATGTTGATGCTGAGAAAGATATGTGTTAATTTAGAGTTTTTTGTAATACAAACTAGAAGGTGCATCTTTTGTGGAGTAAATCAATTGTATTCTGGGTCATGAACCAGGTGCATTGTCTACATTCTTTTTGTAATTTCTTTTAGAAGGTAGTTCACACTCTTAAAATTTCTTGTTAGGATCGACAAATCGAAGGTCAATCATTACTAAAAATATCGTAAAGAAGTAAAATGATTCATCAAGCAGTTATTACTCTCTGACATGAAATACATTATTCTTTCCTCTCATAACAAGTGTAAATAATCTTTACATTTGGAATTCGAATGTTCTAGGAGTTATCAACTTACGATTTTTTCAAATGTATTGTATTTAACACTGAAATTACACGGTTGCATAAATTCTTTGTTTCCGCCTTCAGGCAAGTGCCAAATATACAATCTGAATTTGCTAGAGGGTGCGTTTTACTTTTCGCAACGACAGAAAATAAAACAACTTATTCTTACTTTCGGCACGCTCCGAACCGGATGGTTCCCAGTCATCAGGTCCTGAATAGGCATGAATACTAGATTTATTCACATTTTCGCTCACAACATTATCTTCATCCATCATTACTAGCTTGTTTTCTGTGGCCACCAAGCAATTCTCTCAAGAAAAGAACAGACAATGGCCAGAGTAGTAGCGGTAAAGTGGTGTACGGCAGAGTTTCCTCCTAAGAAAACAAGCATTCTTCTTGCTCGTTAAGTAAGAGGTTAACAAGGGAGTTACGACTTGCACCTCTTTTCCATCGAATAGATTTGAATGTGGAGAATACAGATATTACCTCAATATTTAAAAGCTGACTTACACCACGTTTCCTTTCACTGCCTCATGTATAAAAAAGTCCAGCTGTTCAACGGTTTATTGGACGTTCAATAATTATTGTTTACAAACAGGTTGAAATCAACGTTTGTAATAAACATAGTGTTCACTGTCAGGAAGTGGACGTTGAAGAAACGTATATTAGATACGCTTTTTTATGTTGTTTATGCCGAAATGTTCGACCTTTTTCAGCTCACCAACACACGGCATAGTTGTTGTTTGGTATACATATGCAGTTCTATTTTGTCCGTTCTCATTATGATTATATATCAATTTGTTTTTTTAAATTTTCCAACTGTCTTCTGTAGTGTTCGAAGCTGGAACATTCCGCTCTTGTCGTTTGTAGTTCGCCACGCTAACCAGTCAGCTACGGAGTCGTCCTCAGAATCACAAATCTTTTACTTCTCCTTTTGTGTTACGAAGACTTTAGCTGACGTAAAGTCATACGTATAGTCTTGAATGCGGTTGGCGCAAATCAAGATGCGTGGTCCACTAGCATATGGAGACATTTTGCTCATAGGGTAAGATTAAACGTAGTCTTCATCATGAAGACGTTGACGATGAAAACACATGTTTTCCAACCATATTTTTAACATTGTATATTTCTACCTCTTCAACCGTTTACCCAACGTTTAATAATGATTGAAAATAAAATGAAAATTTAGAATAAAGGTTAGATTGAATGTCAGATGTCGACAATGAAAAAAACGTATTTTCGATGCTTTAATAAGCTTTTTAAATAACTGTGAAGTGTGTTTGAAAAAGTCAATAAAAATACTATTAAAGCAAACACGAATTAACGTTTTTATTAATGTAGTACCTGAACAATCATGTACTCTTCGCGAAATTTCATTCTAAAAGAGAGTGGAAATGTTTCCTACGTTACAAAAATACTATACTATTAAATATGTATTCCTCAATAAGTGTAATATAGTGCCTTAGAAAAATGAATGTAAAGCGAAATCTATGTCACAGTTGAAAAGGAAAGTTGAAAACGCGTCACAATAACACCCTATCAACGGAATAAAAATGTTCGCTGAAATATAGTTTAAAATTCAATTAGTTTCCAACATGCAAATGAGAACACGTAAAACGTATTTAATTTCAGTCTATTTGCATTTAAATACAATTTGTATGCAACTAATTTACAAAGAAACATATAAAGCGTACTCTATGACATCGTTCAATATAATCGATAAAAACACGCCACATTAATATCCTATCAACGAAATCAAATTTTCATTAGAATATAGATTAGAATATAGACGTGTCTTCAATATGAAAAACAGATCATAATATAACATTCAATTAATTACATTAACTTAGCTTTTAATTGTATATTTAATTGCATTAAATTAGAAAGAATCCTGTTAAACTAAACATATACACACAGTTAAAAACAACAGTTAAATCCACCTCGTATGTAGATTATTTTAAAGCTGGAATGAATTATGTAAATTTTACTTAATTTCTTTTAAAACTCTGACGAAAGAATGGAATATCACCTCCGTACCTTCAATATGAGCTATGTGACTAGAAATTGCTGAAATGATAACTTAATTCCTTGTTCTTCAAGAGGATAGCTTAAAAATACGAACATTAATAAATATCTAGGAAATACCTGTGACTATCTAAAAATAAATGAAGATGATGTAACCCTTTATCTTTGTCACCTTCGAGCAAGAATACTTTTCAAATGTTAGAACTCTGCCATATTTGAACAGCAACTCTAATTATAGCCATATGACTTATTTGTCTGTAGAAATTTACGCATAAAGTGACAGATATGTACGAATGAGTAACGATAATTTTTTAGACTTTAATTTCAAGTATAGTGAGTCTCTTCAACACGAACGGTCTATTCCGTGTGAGTTAAATTCCGATAATTTCATTATGTTTTATTACGAGACTGATTCATTTCTTTGACTGCTTGAAGGGTAGTACGTAAAATAAACGAAGTAGGAATCTAACGTTCCCACAGTCCTCGTGAAGCACCGTATAGTCTTTCATGGCGGCAGGTAGGAAAGAAACCATTACACGCGTAAAATAGAAAAACAAAAACGTTATTTGAGTGATACGTTTTTGAACGTCCATGCTGAAATAAGAGATATATTCCCTTTTATTAAAATGGACAAGTTTGTCATCTGCGTCGGTTCTATATTGCAGCTCTTCCTCTACAACGAGAAACATGTTTATGCCATCGTTGTGAAAATATTGAGTTTCGAGTGTCAAAATTCAAAGAGTTCAAAATAAATAAAGAATATAGCTTACAAAGTAATTACAAATATTTGCTGTGAAGATTTGGCACAAAACTGTTTAATGTGACAATGTGATGAGATCAAGCACAGGAAGGTTATTTACAAGCTACAAAGCACCATTTTCGTACAATAGGTGACGAGAGAGTTGGACGTTGTTATTAAAGAACAAAAAAAAACTGTGTCTGAAAACAAGGAAAGAAACGTAAACATGTACAAAATAGCCTTAATATTGACTCTTCAATCCAACCTACAAACATTCATCAACCATGTTTTTTTATTAGACATTAACACAAGAAGATAAATCTAATCAAAAAGACATGTCAGTATGCGAAGTTCTAATATATGTGGATTTCTCAAAAAAGCTCGAACGGAAATATAGCCGATCAGTCCAATCCCAAAGAAACAACTGACTCTTCATAAAGTAGTTGTTTACAACTGTACTTCAGATGGTTAAGACGTCAAGCTCATATGAATCAATTCATACTTGGAGAAAAATGATGTTATTATAAGTTTGAAACAGCCTTGCATGCCTATAATAGGGCAATTTTTTCATTGAGGACTTGTCGCATTTCCAGAATAACTGTTTCATGAAGTGAATATATGATTTAAAGTGATGTTTCCTTTCTCAACACAAAGAATAATTAATATCACTAAATGTAGTTGTAATAACAATGTTACATTATTCACTTTGTAAATGTTCACGTTAATCATATAAGCTGTTAAAAAAGTAACACTTTATTGACTAACTGTGGCGAGGCTTATTGAAGATTTATCATTTATTGAAAATGACATTAATTCTCTTATTACAATTGAGAATATTAATTATTTACCATTTTCCATAAAATATATCAACTCAGTTTGATTTTATGCCACTTCCATTCACTACATTTGTATTTTGTTAGTTTCAAACATAATGGTTTTTCTGTTGAGCTTCGATTTCAGAGGTGTTGGAGATCAATATATTTAAACAGCAAAAATAACCAGTTTCAACCCCTGAAAAAATTTCACAGCTTAATTTATTAATTTCAAATAGTAATCAAGATTTTACCTTTTATGCGTGTACCTGAGAACGCGCTTTGTCCATTTTGCTAATATCTCAAAATACCAATTTTAAAATCCATAGCCTCCATTACCTATACTTGCGTATCAAATAAAGATTTTATTGTAATAAACCAACTATGAAGATTCTCTCTTTGCATGATAGGACATTATTAAGACCTTTCAAAGGCAAACAGGTGGAATTCTTTCCTCAATTTGTCCGAAAATGGACAAAACACGTTGTTTCTCTGTATTATTGAAATGGAGAAGACCAACATTGTGGTAATATCTTGTATCTTTGTGGTAGATATTAAAACAAGTGATGATTGGCTTTGAAGTAACTGTATGGGAATTGAAGGGTTGGTTGTAAGATGGGCACGTCTCCAAAGTTTCAACTTGTGGAAAATCGATGTTAAAAATACAGAAACCTTCAAAATTAGCGTTCCTACCTTTGATGAATACATTACTTGACGCTGAGCAAATTGTACGTGATAATACCAAAACATACAGGACAAATTTAAAAAACAAAACAAAAATAAAATAATAAGTTACGTCCTGTACTAATATATGACTACCCGCACTGAGACGGATATAGTGGCACGCGGGGGAATACTAATGACGTCACACTGATCTGGCATTTTTTGCTTTTCCATTCTTTTACTATTTATAAGTTAATCTACAGAGAGTTCGGTTAGGTTAGAAAAGTCAGGTTCGATTATGCTTTTATATACGCAGTTTATCGTATAGCCACCAGTAATGTATCGTATCCTGGCCTGCATTGTGCTATCAGCTGTCATTGTAGCTCCTGATAATACGCTGTAGTGTATCATTTGACTTAGGCCATGACGAAGAAATTCTGTAAATCACTTATGCATCGCTGTTGTTGTTGTGTTACCTAAGATTTTTGAGCTTCCGGGAAATTAATTGGCGCCTTAAATATGTTTTTGTTTGTTTGCTCAAATTTCCCTCGGGAGCCTAAATTTCCCCCAAGCCTGCTTCGCCGGATCAAACATATTCTGCACCAACGCATAAAAGTAGTTAAACAAGAAAATAATAGTATCATATTTCAACAATGGTACGTGGACCTAAAAAGAATTATAATTACTCTCTAATTAATCAACTATATGCGTTAGTTACTATTAGGTTGAATTCTTGAGTTGGTTACAAACGTTATTTCTTATATGTTTAGAATATAGATACTTTTTACGTACGCGCTTATGTACTAACGCCTTTACAATCAAACAGTTGCAAAGAATAAATCGGTATCCGTACGTCGAGATATGCCTGTACTTCGTTGAGTTCAAAGTTGCAAACATACGGAAGAAAGTTTCTCTGTTTCCTTTATCAATACGTTTCGTATTACTTTGATTTGAATAGCTAGTGAAATTAACCACACTCTGAGATGATAACTGTACTTCCCGACCTGGTTACCTACAAATACCAACGTGATACTATATTATTTAAAGTATTTAAATATTTGGATAGTGCTTTTCTATCACTATAGATTTTTCACACGGGAAAAATGTACTTGGTAACCAGTCGTTTACCTCGATCCATTTCGAACAAGCACGTACAAGCAATCATTCAACCGTTATGTTTTCCGGATTTTATTCCCGAGTGCAGTGAGTTACACAAACATTTGTGAAATAACTTACATATAAAGCATGCGTGCACTAGAATAATTTCTTTTTAGTTTGTTTAATTCTATCCCTAGCTACATTCACAACAATACGGTATCATTTCAGATGACGCCGCTATACTATCAGACATCTCGTGTGTTTTCATTCAATACTTGATACTTTTCAATATATTTCCTATACATCTATCTTTTATGACCCGTGCAATTTTCTGAGAATCGTTAATACCAACTTACAACCGGCGCAATGACCTCATTCAAAACAAATATATAATCCTTATTTAGAAACTACAACTGTAGGTTCCTCTTAAAATCTTCATGTCATTTATGGTCACAAAAACTATAAAGTGTCCTGTGATTCTTATGATTTATTATGTTTTCTTCAGTTGCAAAATACCGGACTAAAAATGCTTCAATGATTTCGTATCGCTACTACTACCTGCGATACTTTTAAGGAAATACTCTCTCTTGTACTATCTTATTATACAGCTGGAGAATGATATTTTCTACGCCAACGTTATAGGTACTTCAAAATCAACTTTCAAATACAAGTTAGCAATAGCATGAGTTGAAAGACAAAATACAAATATACTGCATGTATGTCTTTTACTTATTTATTAATTATGCACACTTGAATTCAAACTAGCTAAATTATAATGAAGCTTTATATCGCAATGAATAATTGACCCATCCAGCAACAACGCATCCGAGTGGTAAACAATGGTCACTGTATCACGACAATGTTTATGTTCTCGGCGTGTCTTTCACACACGCTATTACAATGACAGAATTTATATGTTTTCCTGGACATAAGGTTCATGCAGACGTATGAATTAGTAAAGTTTAAATTTCACACAAATAAGTGAGTTACATAAAAATTTAAAATATACCCTCATGTCACTAAAAATATGAAAACAAAACTCTTCACCTTAACATTTGCCTCATCCTTGTACAGTTCATCATAAGGACAACAATACTCATCCAATCTGGACGAAAATACACTTGTCTTTCCCAGAATTAATATGTCTCCTTAAACACTGAAATATTACGATTCTTTTAATCATAAAATTCTGTACTTCCATATTTTACAAATATGTAAATTTTCCTTTCTTGTTGTACTCGCTAGAATAGTCCGGACCGCATCTGGAGACAATGCTCTGCGACGTTACCAAGTCTACGCGCGGCACGCTTCGCTTACGGATGAACAGTCACTTTTCCGGCAAAACAACCACAGCGTTATTTTCATGCGAGTGTGCTCTGTAATACACTACAACCTCAAAAATGTGCTGATACACTTCTCCATGCTACAAAGTCATGTTACGGCTCCCAGGCGAGGGTCCCATGTTGTACTTTTCTACCGCCAATGAGTTCAGTCAGAACGAGACTGCCTCTTTGAGGTCCTCATCATTTGCAAATTGTTTCCCACACAAAAATTCCCACCAGACCCAAGGTGCTCTGTGACAATTTCATGTAAGAGAGACCTTGAAACTTCTGGAAAAGATTCATGTAAAGTTCTGAAAGTGAAACCCTTTTTTTCCTGACTGTTTTTTTCAATTCTTTCTTTCAAGTCATCTGTAACCGTCATTGCACTGTCACCATAAACTTGCTTTATTTGCCAAAAAATCTCAATAGGGTATTTTTTGCATTCGAAAACCGAATACCACATATATCTCACTTGGAGAGATTCTCAATAGTGATCGCCATTTTGATACGCTGGCATGAAGAGACGTGACCGGTCAGCAACGAAACTCGGTTCACACTGAGGCGGGGAGGGGAGCTGACTGACGCACAAGCAATCGCGATGCTGGGTGATCTGCGCTAGGCGTTGTGCACAAACGTTCCTTACTTTCTTGATGACCCTCATATATTTTCCCGATTGTTTAGGCGCTATTTTCCTCAAATGAATGAATAAATATGATATAGTTTCTTCCATATTGCTCAGAATTCGTGCAGAAGGTAAAATGTCCGCAAGTTTTTCATGAGAATTTCCTGAGTTAAAAATAATTGAGAAATTCTACTGTCGCTAATCATTGGCCAATCACTCCGTCTTGATGATTTGATTATTAATTAGTTTTAAGATAAAAACTCATTACTCAAACAAGAATCCAGTCTGAGCCATAGTTGCCTAGAGGCCATAAATTAATTAAAATTTTAACAATACTGAAGTATGTATTCCATTGTAGCATTCGACGTAGATTAAAAGTGTTGCAAAATAACACCGTTAAATCATCCTCACGAGATTCTTGACATGAAAATAAGAAGATATGGCCATCGAGAATGCACAAATGTTTTGTTTCGGCGCTATAGGCTGCCGAAATCAGTGAGAAATGAGCTCTAGGGCTTGATATATCCAATACTATTAACAGTAGAACTACGGGGCCAAGGTACTTTCAAAGACTTGAAACCATCTTATCCAAAATGCATATTGCAAAATTGTGCAATGGGTACAAAACGTATTCCCCAAGGAAGTAGGGTATACCCTGACATTTTCTGTAGTGAATGTTTGTGAAAATGAACACGAATAAGACGTCTTTCCACATGTGTATAGATGAAAAACGTAATCACTAGCTTGTAACCGGGCAATAACAGTCTCTTTTACAGATAAATATTACCGGTACTATATACGTACATTGAAATGTATGTAATTTACGTCTGCCTGTTATCGAATGACGCATTTTTTAATTCGTTCAGGGAAGAAAATCTGTTTGAAATATCGATTTACCACAACCAAATTATTGTTACTTGCTGCAAGGTAGTATCATTCATGCTTACCAGGTGTGTAAATATGAAAACGGAATTTGTGTATAGACGGCGTTAGCTGTCACTGTGGTTACCGTAAAACTGCGTCCATGGCGCCACTTGCTTGTTTTGACTGCTGATAATGATTTGCAACTAACAACCAGACAAGTTTCATGTCATAGTGTTGTGTCAAATAGCGTTGAACATGGCGCAATTTGTACCTACAAACTACGATGTGCGGACAGCATTGATTTGTTTTTCCATTTAAAGAAAACGGCTGCAGAATCGCATCGCATGCTTGTCAGAGCTTACGGTGATCATGTTCTTGGTAAGTCACGGTGCTGTGCGTGGTTGAAAAAAAATTAAAAGTGGCGATTTTGACGTGAGAAACGAAGAACGTGGAAGACCACCGAAAAAGTTTGCAGACAGCGAATTGCAAGCTTTGTTTGATGAAGATGACGCTCAAACGCAACAACTCGCGGATCAGTTAAATGTGACACGAGAAGCAGTTTCCATACGTTTAAAAGCCATGGGCAAGATTCAGAAGGTGGGAAAATGGGTTCCACATGCAATGACTGAACGACAGCAGGAAAAAAAAATACTTGCAAAATTCTGCTCCCCAGGTAAGAAAGGAAATCATTTCTCCATCGAATTGTGACTGGTGACGAAAAGTGAATCTATTTCGAGAATCCTAAGCTTAGAAGATCATGGGTAATTCCAGGAGAGCCGGCAACATCGACTACAAGACCAAATCGCTATGAACGGAAGACAATGCTTTGTGTTTGGTGGGATCAGAAGGGAGTGATCTATTATGAACTGCTGAAACCTGGCGAAACCGTTAATACCCAACGTTACCGACAACAAATGATCGATTTGCATCTAGCTTTGCGTTAAAATCGATCAGAATATGACCAAAGACAACATAAAGTGATTGTGCTTCACGATAATGCAGTCTCCCACAGCAAAACCGGTCAAGGAAACGATTGCGACGTTTGCCTGGGAAATCCGTCTGTATGCGGCTTACTCGCCAGACTTGGCGCCTTCCGATTTTCACTTATTTTCATCCATTGGACAGCGCTTCAGATCTTACGAAAATGGCTTGATGACTGGTTTGCAGAACAAGAGGCACAGGTTTTTTTGGTCCTGTATCCACACATTACCGGAACGATGACAGAAATGTATCGCTAGCGATGGCCAACACTTCGAATAAAATAGTTCTTAGCATTGTCATCCAATCACTGTCTTTTCTGTACATAAATTCCGGTTTCATATTCACGCAGCTGGTATTTGGACCTACCTTTCACAGAGTTTCTGAAAATTCCCTATTTGCTTTGAGGAATCCCTTGCACAGGTTTGGAATGTGCATTTTTGGATAGACCAAAATCGTGGGTTTTTACACTGTGAAAATATTTTTTCTAAACTAAATTTTGACACCAAATTTCAAACGAGAACGTATGCTCTAACTCCGACTATTCTCTTTTTGTTCTGGTGTGTTTGGGGTATGGTATTTTTTTTGCTAAATACGGGCATTAAGGAAGATAAATCTGTCACAGCTGTTAGCTGACTAACTGAAACCGGAAACCAAAATTTCATAGTTGAATTCATAATCTAACCCCTGAGAGACCCCTTTATGGGGTGATATATGGTAGTTTGTTTTGTTAAATACAGACATTCAGTTAAATAGATATGTGATTTCTTTTAGCTGATTAACTTATACCTGAATTCCAAATTTCATAGTTAAACGCATCCCCACTGACCGTCTTATGGGTTGTGGTATGTCGGGTATAATAATATGTTTTGTTAAATAAAGCCCTTCAGCAGCGTAAAATATGTAATACGTATTAGTAATTTGATTGAAACTTGCATTATGAAATGCATGGCTTAGTGGATGTTTAAACCCATTATGATGTTTAAATATGTTGTAAGTCAAAATATTTTTTATAGAAGCTTTCTATAAGATATCAACTTTTACCTCTAATTCGTGTGAATTCAAGAACGAACATAGCAGTTCCAAGACCAATCGAAAGCAAGATGAATGAACCGCCAACATCTTTGATTGTCAAAGGAAGAAGTGAGTCTTCTTCATTCCTTGTTTTGTGAGCTAAAATTGAATATTCTTGAAGTAATTCTTTCCCCGAGAACTGTAGAACTCCTGATACAATTAAGTGTTCCAAAACTTTGTTAAATGTTTCTGCCAGTGGAGAATTCTTGTAGAAACCTAGTACTTCTGACAGACTGAAAATACTTTCCTCCATTAAATGTAGTTGTGAATAGAATGATAGATTTGATGAACCGATTAATGGTATTGCATAGCCATTACTCACTTCTGTTAAAAATGCTATTTCATCGTTTTTGACCAGAATCTCAAATTGTTCCTCGTTTTTTACTAACACCAGTCTCTTACTTACCATTTGAATGAAAGGGTTTTCTGACTGACTTAATACATCAGCAAATTTTTCATTAACATACCCCCAGTAGAGTCCCTTATCAACAAATTGCTGGAAAGTATCTATTGGCGTTTCATGTCTAGGGTGTGTAAGAAATGATACTAGATTACAATTATAAGCGGTGATTAGTAGCATGGATGTTATCATAGCCCAAACAATTAAGTGTCTGATTAACGAGTATGATGTATCAGGAACTCCAAATCCAACAATAATACTAACAGAGTACAACAGTGTATAGCTATACTGTAAATACTTGTTTTTATAAATATGGAGGAGTTGGTATTTTAACTTTGAGAACATATTTAAAATAATCGATATGAATAAGGCTAGTATAACAGTAGCTATCCACACATGGAGACTAAGTGGAGAAAATGTTGACCACACATAGTTTTTAATTTTCCGATAGGAAGTCGCAAATTTTAATTGGGATTGTCCAAGTGACATAGATACATCAAACTCTTTGAATATCTTATGTGTCAAAAACATGCTTGGAATTACTGTGTGAAATTTTCCCGTTTTCATAAGATCAAATAGAGTGTTTGTTGACTGATTGTCACTGACGCTGTCGAGAATATTATAGACACATTCTATTGACAAAGAGATTTTTTTTGCAAACTCCAGCACAAGTATATAATCCACTCCTTTGACTTCGTGGTATGAATACATAATTATCATCATACTTGAAGAAATAATTATTAATGTTTGGAGTTAAATATGTGGTATAAAATCCTACTACACCTATACTTAAGTTGCTGTTACAATTATCTAATTCGTGATGTAGTTTTAATTTTAATATCGAGTTTTTACCACTTATTATATAACCATCATATCGAGTTTTTACCACTTATTTTAACCATTTATTATATAAGAAATGAGTGAGTTTGATTTACCCAATGATATTCCAAAGAAAAAGTAATGAAGTTAATAGAAGACATTATTCGAAAATTAGAATACAGTTTGAAGAAGAAAAAATAAACTACGTTTTGTTAAATATGCTTACTACAGCTTAATCACTTTATCAGTATTATTATCTGCAACAACATGTTTTATTAATCTGTTTATTCCTATCACTGGTTTTGCAATAATAACAACATCGTTAGCTACAGGAAGTTCAGTTATTACAGGGTTGTCTTCTAAACTTAACATTAGCAAAACGAAAGATGAATATAAGGCTATTGTAAATTGTATTAACTCATTTAAAGAACAATTAGAAATGATAATAACGTTGAATGGTGATATGGATGAAGAATATATAAAAGCCACTGTACATAAGATTAAGAAAACAAATTAAAACCATAAAGATTTAAGATTTTCTATATAATAAATGGGTGATAATAAATTTACGTTGTTTAATTTTGAAGAACATGAGTTAACTACGATCTTAGACGAAGACAATATCGTGTGGTTTAAAGTAAGGACGTTGCAGAGATACTCAAATAGCAAGGCACAGACTAGACCATAAGACAACACGTTGAACAAGAAGATAAACAAACCTACGAAAGATTACCGCAACAGGTCTGTCTTACAACAAGAGAAAGTTGATCTTTATAAACGAATCTGGGCTGTACTCACTAATACTAACTTCGAAGAAACTAAAAGCCAAAGAGTTCAAACGGTGGGTTACTAGCGAAGTCCCTCCATCGATTAGAAAAACATGTCAATACAAACTAACACAACCAAATGAGATGTTTCAACTAGTAAGCTCTTACAAAACCAGCTTACAATTAAGGACGATCAGATACAAGACCTAAAAAACAATCAGATCCCTCGGTCAAGGCTTGATCAAACACAAGAACCTCATCCGCTCGATAGAACCTAAGGTAGTTCCTGATACAGAGAACCAATTGAAAAAGACACAAGTTCGTCCTCATTAAAAAAACACTGCAAACCAAATCCAGAAACAGAAGCACACAAACTAGACTTTGCGCTTGAGTACTACGTAATAAGGATTCAAATTCTAAACCTAACATTCTAGGATTCAAATTCTAAGAGAGGACAGTTTTTATTGTGTTCAGGAAGGAGTTGTTTATTTGGACCATTGGAGATGGGTATTTTAGGACCGTAGCCACGATTTTCGAAAGAGAGGGGTCACACATAGTCTCTTCAGCTCTTGTTCTGTGGCTGGCAGAGCAAAATCAAAGTTCTAGTGACTAGACCCGAAGCTAAAAATTTGGAATGGTGGTGGTGGTCTGTAGAGGAAGTAACCAAGAGTCGAACGAACTAAATTTTCAACTAGGTCTACACCAAATTCAAACATTGTAAAGAACAGATTTTATACAGTTTCGTTCAAGCAAAATTTTATTTTACATAAAGTGAAGACAAAGTTATATTTGAGAAAGCTTCTTAAAAACAATCTGTATGTCTACCAATTAGTTTTCTTTTTCACATGTGCCTGTTCATCAAGTGTTGGCTAAGGGATAAGTAAATAAGCTCCTGCGCTCTGATGGGATAACTTCAAAATGGACCTGAACTACGTGTATTACAACCATTCTATCAACGGAATACCGCCTTACGGAATACCGAAGGGGAAGAACATTGTCATTAGTATTACTGGCACATATTCATATAAAGTCCCAAGGGGAGTTGTTGTGCCTTACATTCGAAGAGAGCTGAATAGTTTGCTTTTGAGGTCAAAAGATAACACGAGCATAAACATCTACAAGACCAGATTAATCCAGCTTACAGCGAACGTATATTTTGGAAAATATCTACATTAATTTCCAATCAACGTTTTCCTGGTTATTACAGAAACAGAGATCATAAATACATTCAATTTCAAATTCCTAAACACTGTTATAACAAAATTATGTATTAGTAAATCAGTACAAGAAGGGACGAGTGACGCAAGAATTCTACTCACAAAATAAGTGATATCCATTTTGCGAGTGACTTCCTTTGTGTCACTATGGCGGAATTGTTTCCTTTGTAATAAAATTAATAAAACTAAGAGACTTAGTATCCTCCCCTCTCCCATAGTGACACAAAGAAAGTCACTCGCAAAATGGATATCACTTATTTTGTGAGTAAAATTCGTGCGTCACTGTTCCCTTTGTCCCGAAGGGGTTCTTGTACTGAAACCACTTATTTTGTAAGGATGCATATAAAAAAAGTGCGTAGGCTTCATACAAAAGGTTGATTTTGGACCATGGCAGGCTCCGCATCTCCTAAACGGTAATTCCTATCAAAGAAATAAGCATCAAGTTGCCCCTACGAGACCCGCAATTGACCCCTAAACCCCTCTGGTACCAACCATTTTTGCTGAAGCAAAAAGACAGACATAATTACAGAGGCCCTTTTCTATCATTTGTGAAAATTATGTGATTGGACTAAAAAAGTCATACCTTCTGAACCCCTTCATCGATTGTGACGTGTGATACACCATTTGAAACGTATTGAAGCGTAGATTACGATTCAGGAACCTTCGTCTGCCTATATGGTCTGGAGTCAGTGCTATCACCAGAAATGTGAAATTTTGAATTTTTTCGAACCGCCCTAGGGGATTCCAGGGAGATCCTACCGACTCAATTTTTTTCTGTCTTAGTATGGCAAAGCGCTTTCAAATGCAAGTTCAAGCATCAAAATCGAGCTTATAGTTTGCTACATCCGAAATTAGCTGTATACATGTGAGTGCAGCTAACAGACTCGTTTCTTAGTGTCACTCCAAAAACTACCGTTCTTCGTGATATTAGTGATACAAACTTTGAAAGTTGATTTTGTTAAACTTTATTTTGTATGGATCATTTTAGTAGCTATAGACTTCGGTCAGTTTCAGTGATACGAGTGTAATGTTGTTAACATTCAGAAATATTAATGCCCAGGCGGGACACGAACCCGCAACCTTGTGTACTGCAGACCAGCACTCTAGTCCACACAGCTACTAAGGTCGGGACTTTGAAAGTTTAAACATGCATAATATGTCAACGTTCTTTCAAAACCGGATGTTGTTTGTTTCTTGTTTTTTCTGGTCTAATTGACTTAAAATTTAATTTTATCTAACTAAGAAGGGAAGTTATCTCTCTACTCTTACAAGAGCATAATCGAGGTAAACAGTACAACCTACTGACCAAGGCCTTAAAGGTCATCTCAGTTTCATTTGCTGAAACTAAAAAAAAAAGTAAATTCAGTCAGAATTTATATGCTCCTGTCTAGAATCTAACCATGCAACAAATTCACATACATGAGAAATTAGTACATTTTAGAAATACGAGGAAATTATTTAGAGAGCCTATTACATCCACTCACGTAGCAAAGAATATCTAGAAGATAGCATCATAATATAGGCAAGATGAAAAACAGATCTACTGTAATCTGTAGGTGGCATAGAAATATATAATAGATATTCCAAACTTAATATGCGTACTTTGCATCTTTGATATCATATACGGTGATGAGTGCAATACCTGAAAAATGTCTCGTCTTTGAAGTTCGAACTGTTTTGTATGTTTTTTTTAGTCATTCATAGATAACTCTGTAACATGTATTTGCTATGCGAATATAACTGGGTCAAATTGTATGTTGCAACTAGGGAAGGTGCGCTAATGTGTATCCTTGATTACCACTAACTACTTGGAACTAATGTCTATCCCGTAAGGGGACTACGTGTCTGGGTACCCAACTCCTGGCTATGTCCCTGAGTATGTAAGGGATTTTAAAAGAGAAAGAAGGAGAAGACCATTCCCGTCACTTAAAATTTGGTAATATCGTTTCTGTTTTTCCAGCAGCTGAACAGGTCGGAAGTGATGAGTTATGGCAGAAGCGGTTTATTCTTTAGGTCAGGAATTTGAAGAAAAAGAGCACCGAAGAAAAAACACAAACTATACCTGAGAAACGTCTTCTCTTCTCTTTCTTTTTGGATGTTTAGTTGTAATTCGTAGATAACTCTTTACACTTGCGTTCTCTGTGTGAACACGTGACTGGGTCAAACTGTCTCTTACAATTAGGGAACGTGTTCCTATGTGCCAACCAGCCCCTTGTTTACAACTACTTAATAAGGACTAATGTCATTTCGTAAGGGAGGCACGTGGCCGGTTGCCTCCTTCCTTGGGCACAGACCTGGGATATCTAACCGCTGAGTGAACAATGAAAATCAGGCAATACCTGTAGAAAAAAATGTGCGATAAAAATTTTCCTCAGGGTGATATAATAGTTTCATTATGTTTTCTCATGGGATAGTTTTATCTCCGAAATTTAAATGACCTAAAAGAAATGTTCCAGTTGAATTTCGAGTGAAGTAAAAAACTTTTTAACAAAAACATTAGAAGTGAGCTCAAAGATTAAATGAAGCAGTGAGTATTCTTCAAAAACATATGGTCTTGAAAAACAGATTAAACAATAATAAAGAAAAGAAATCAAGCAGCTCCGTTGTTATGCTCATTTCCTTGAGACTAAAGCGAATGATCTAGAAAACCGAATAAGGAGACGGAACTTAGTCATTTTAGATGTTGAAGAAGATGAAAATGAATCATGTGCTATATCTTAAAACATAGTTTGGGACGATTTGTAGAGAATACACGGCTTGTGGGTCTGAGGAGTAGTGTAAGTGGAAATAACATCCAATAATTTGTAGGTTCTTTCAGAGATAACGTCCTACGAAAATGAAAACTGTTAAAAGGTTCGAAAATTCTCATATTAGATTTTTCTGAAAAGGTAAGACGGGAGAGAGCAGAGGCACGAGATAAAAGCGGTATATTTCTGATACAGGGAAAAGCAGGAACAAGGCGTATCTACCTCATACGAATATCGTTGTTTATGGGAGAAAATACAATCGGATTTTGGTCAAAGATTGCACTCGAATGACTTAGCCGTCTATAATTTATAAAAACATGAAGCATTACGCAGAAGCTTTTGAGTCATGACTTGTATATAACTATAACTAAACTATAACTTGTATATAACTAAATCATATGTTAATTTGTATTAAATTTGATTCAAACCTAACAGACATGCATTTTCCGCAACAAAGGGTTGAACAAGCAAAGTATTGCTACTAAATTTCTCAAAATGCCGAAATATAACTAAATAGTTTGTGTTGCAAAATACAAAACTTTAAATGCCTTTTAAGGCTAGCGACCATCATGTTTAGCTCTTTTAGAACAGTAATGGGAAGCTAGCAATCAGGGCCTATTTTCATTATCATCCTGGCATTCACATGATAGGACTGACAGTAAGGGAAGCTCTGGAGAACATCAGTCTAAATGGTTGGTTTGAGCGAGTTTCGAATTCCAGTTGTGTCCAGAAAGAGTCTCTAACTAAATGCATAACTACGGCAGGGAATGGATTACGTTTTGAAGGTGACAGTAAATTGTCATACTTTGTAATGAAAAATTATTTGTCAAAAATGTATTAATAGAGAGGAATGGAATACTTTTCTTACCTGTCTTTTCATGCACAAACGTTGCAGGCTGCGCAGTTGGTTTCTGTATTTATGTTTAACTAGTCGAGGATGAAGTTGTCTGTCTTGCATGATGGCTTGTTGATCCGTCAGTCTCCTCGCAAGCATTTCAACTGTCCTGGAGGAAAGAACAATAACTTTGATAATTGTTTTGACAGCTTCAGGAAATTTTAAGTTTTTTCTAGGCGCAAGGTATCTTGCGTTTAACTAAATTATTCGGCGGGTTATGAGACATTAGATTCATACTGGAATTTTTAATACATTTTGACGTTATTTACTTCCATTTTACTTTTTTAGAAGGGCCACTCTTACTAACGTAATCAATAAGTGCAATTAGAGTCCAACAATCCGGACAACTTTGGTACTGGATCGACCCGGATTCTCAGGCAGTACTTCCACAAGTGAAATTTAAGATGGAAAAGAGAAGAGATGACCACGTAAGATTAACTGAAGATGTTCAATTATTAGCATATAAAGCATGATCCATCCATTAGAAACTGCTTCAGATTTAACAAAAGAATAAACTATCAAAGAGGTAATTCCATGACTAATCCTTCACCCACCTTATGGTCCCGTAACAAATATAAAATAAAATAAATAAATAAATAAATGCGTGACGAAAATGTTATTAATGAAATGTATTTGAGGGTCAAACTAGATTATCTTTTGGGGGTAGACATTCCAGTTTTGGAACGTTTTCCCGGTAGACGCCATTTTCCAAAATGGAGGTTACAAAAATTATAATATTTAAAAAATCACTTACCTAGAATGTTCGTCGTGCTGTCGAAATATACGTTTTCGAGGCTGAAAAATTCAAATACAGTATTAGTTTGCTAGTCTAAAGAAATGTTATATTTATATTCGTCGTTTTGAAAACTGGCGGCAAAAAAACTACAAAAGAAATAAGAACATACTTAGAACATTCATGGTAGTGTCTAATTATATGTCTCTGAGACTGAGAAATACAAATAAAATGTTGTCTTGTTCGTCTAAATAGTTGTTTTTGTTCTAGTTACCATTTGAAAGAGGCGGATACGGAAAATGGAATAGTAAAGTTTTACGAATAATGCTCATCTTGGTGCCAAAATATAGTATGTTTTGGAGCCAATAAATGAAAAGAATATGTTTTTTTTGTCTGTATTGTTGCTTGTACTGCCACTCAACAGTGAGGCTTGCTTTCTGAAAAATTTGTTTTGTCATTCCTTCTTACGTTGCAACTCTGAGACGTTACTTTTGGGATGCAGAAGGAAAAGAACTGTGCACTTCAACAGGTTGCCGCAAGAGGGAAATAGTGTTGTTACTATTTTATTCTACTACTGGGCAAGAGTAGAAATTGGACGGTGCGTTGGTGCGAGGATCAGACCATTTGTCAGACGAGGCCAATCGATTTAAAGGTGCTCTAAGAAAATTGTCCGCTTTGTACACAAGTTCTGCATTTATTCCTCATTATAAATATTCTTTCTACTTCAACTTACGCCTTACCCAGCATGGCAGGATGGAGACCAAAGTCACATTATGAAACTAGGACTCTTTCTGGAGAAGCTAGTCGAATCGTTACCGGTCGCGGTAGATATACCAGAAAGAATCAAATATTAGATTTGGATTTACATCCTATAAGAAAGGATCTCACACATCTCCACACCAAATTCTGGAAACAGACACCAAGGCATGCACTTCTCACTTCCCGATGGGAGCTGAGATGTTCCCGCATTGTGTTACCACAGATGCTTTAGCATCCATTTTTACAGAGAAGGAATAAACTGTAAGGCCAAGTTCCAGAGGAACGCTTTCTCGGCATTGGGTCGCCCCTAAGAAAAAATGAGAAATGAAATACGGCCAGTATCTAGCACTGTAAACATTTATTGAAACACTGGTGCTCCAAAATGGTCAACCCTAAACAGTTGCTTGGTATCTCTTTTTAACTTAAGCTCTGATATTTTAAGGACCTAACCCAAGTATCATAGCAAAATATTTATTCAAAAGTGGGCAATTAAAAATATTTCTCAATTATATTGTAGGAGTCATCAGCTCCTTTTTAGTTCATATTTAATACATACACTTTCATAATTTGCTAATGGAAACATTTCACTAGCAACCAACGTCGAAGATCTTACACACCAATTATATTTCCATAATTCTCCATTAGTTCATCCTAGGACTGATCATAATAATAATAATATACTTACTTTAATTAGGCCTCAGCATTATCATACATCATATATCTCTGTTACATACTTACATCAGCGTCAAAATATCTTAACGACGAAAATAAGGTACTGGAACCCTAGCATTAATCAATCGACATCAATGAGATTCCAGAATCTGATAGTAGTGAAACACACCTGGCAGTACGACTAAAACAAACAAATTTATTTCTAACAGCAAGCTAACCGGGTAACAGCATATTAAGACGTTCTAGGTTAATCTGAGGATAAAAAAACATGCAGAAGTTAAACAAAATTGTAGGCTAAAGACCTCTAAAGATACTGCCAAAGAAGCTAATGGAACTATATTTTACTAATTGGTTTATTTCTCCTTAAAATAACATTTTTTGACTCTATTATTTTAGCATTAATACAATTAAACTTTCAGAAACTTCTCAAGATAAAAACAATTCCAGATGATAATATTTATTTTCAATCTTTAAAACACACTAACATTACTGACTAACTAATTCTCAAATTACATTAAGAAAATTTTAACAAATACAAAATAAACAAAGGAAGATATTTACAATGAATGCATAGCAAGTTAGCTCACTTTAATTTATAACTATCTTACTGGCATAGAACACAATCTTTTTGCTATTTCTTATTCTTGACATTACGATTAACTGAACAAGGAAATTTGGAAAAAGACTCTCTCCTTTTAATACGTGTTTGAATATTATTTAAGACAAAAGGATCATAATCTTAACGGTTTTGCATATAAGTTAAAAAATAGTGAAGCCAGATTAGTTTATAATCAATTAAATAATATGCTGAAGGCCACAATTACCCTGTCAAAATATTATAACACTTACATAACCAATATTCAAAAACTGCAATGTATTAATATTAATAAAGAGCATCAGTCAATATCAGGCTTCGTCTAAACAAAACCTCACAAGTTACATTACTAAACTTAATAAATGCATCATATAGTGTAGCATAGATATATTTATTACATACACTAAACCAATTTTCATTCACGAATATTCAATATCCCTGTAAAAGCAAGGTGAACAAGGTGAAACGAAAACCTTACTAATAGGGTGGAAGTATTAAACTAGCCTTGCAAACCATACCTTGTCCTATACTAGACTGGTAGGACATAGTAGCG